>LBNU01014544.1:177576-221558 GCA_014162995.1 Artemisia annua
CTAGCACTTGATATTCTTGAATTTGATTTTATAGTTTAGTTGCTTAACCTTACTATGCACTCAATGACAACTCCTAATGGTTTTTAAAAAAGTATGAATAACTTTGGCACAATTAAATTGACTTAGTTAACTAATTTAGTATTATGGTCAACTTTTAAACTAATATAGTCATGATGTTTGGTTAAACATAAAGTAAAACGCTAGCTTCAATAGTTTTACCAAAACTAAACATTTGCAAATACTTTGATTTTAAAAAATGAAGACATTTTTATCCAATTTCATACACAAACTCTTAAGCCTTTTCAATGAATGGCAAAACTTGTATATGCTAACACTTACTCCTCTTTTATATATGTCATAAATTTCTATATGAAAAGTCCATACATAAACAATTCATCTTTCCCCACAAATGATAGATTTTTATCCAGTGTCATACACCACTTTTTTCTCATTTCTAATTACACTTGTCATGTAATTCTATGTAACTAGTTCATACACAAGCTTTTATGTAATACAGAGTGTGCATCATCTATCTACATTTCTCTCCCTATAAATACTCCGTACATCTTATTATGTTTGAATCATGAAATCACGCCTATTTTTGTATTAAAATCATCAAACATGTACTAGCTAGTGTACACGAACGTAGATTGTCGTTGTGTAAAGAAAATAATTTTTTGCTATACCTCTAATAAAAGTTATCATTTGTTTTGTATAATTTGAACAAAACACATAATATCTCATCATATATAAAAACTTACACATACTTCATATCAAATGAAATACCTACTTAAGTATTTACAAATAATACATAACAAAGTCTCTGTTTATAATAGGCTCATATTTTGGGTTCTTACAACTATTATCCAAGTTTGTCATCATTTTTTTCCAATGTACGATAAGAGTTTTATGAGTCTGTACATTCAGTATTTCTCTTCATTTAATTTAAGGAATGATAAAACATTTAGCCAATTTCATACACTACCTTCCCTAAATGATTATGACTAACAACATACACTACTATTTGATAATATATCTTTGCACGCTATCATGTTTTAATAAAATTCTTATACATATGCAATACTCTACCGTGACGGAGCCAGACTTTTGATCTCGGGTGGGCCAAATGAAGTGTTACATTGTATAACTTACATAAATTTTTAACATTTTTAAGACTAACAATGTACACATTCTTATTAGAAAAAGTTCATATAAAACTCTATCCATAACTCACATTAAACTCACAAGCCCACATATCTTATAAATGTTACCTATAACAAACCCACACGTCTTATAAAGTTACAATTAAAAACATAAATATGCAAGGTAAATAACTAAATACTCGTTCCTTTTATGCATTCACTTTTAATAGTTGATCAAACTTGGATGGGCCAAATTATCCTTATTTGAACTTTTGGACTAAAGTATACATATGCATGTCTTGTTAAGAAATGTTTTGGGTTGGCCATGGACCACCATGTGCTCTATGTAGCTCGTTCACTTATACTCTAATTCTCTCAATATATTTATATTGATAATTTAGAGCTTTCCATGTCATCCTACGATATTTAGTTATTGTCTTAAAAAATATTTTAATAGCTTTATTATATCGTTAAAATATGATATATACTACAGAGACGAAGAGAAGAAACTTAAAGATTAAATATAAGAGAAGAACATATGAAATAACTCAATATATCTAAGGATCTATGAAAGTTAAACTATGAACTGAAATATAAGTGAAAATTTTAGGAGAAAAATTGAAAAGTTGGAGTTAAATCTTCTATGTTGAGACAATATATATACACAAAAACATTTTAAAAACAATATTGATATTTTCATATAATTTCCACGCATGCTAATGTGAGAGTTTTCTTACTACCATAAATCTAACATGTACGCTTGACAACAAATGATTGCATTGTTTCATGTTGGGTAATTACAACTATGGATGTTCAATACAGATATCCCAAATTTCGTATAATGGATTGTGAATAATCGGAATCCCAAAATTTGGATATCCAAAATTTTATATTTCAAATTTTGGATTATCAGTGTAACAAAAAATTAGAACAAAAAAAAATTGTAAAAATAAAGTTCATGCACATCGAATATATCCCATTCATACAACTTAACGTTAAGTGTAAATTAAGCATTTTAAAGAAGAATTTTGTATTTTATATGTAATAATCATAACTAGTGAAAACCATATATTAGAAAAACGTAATCAATGTACTAAAAATATAAAAAAATATATATACAATCATAAACCAAAGTTTACTATTCATAAGTTTTTCTTAATTTTTGTATTATATATTATAATTAGTGAACTAAAACTTAAGTGTTGCCTTACGTGTACACTTAAGATCAATTGAAAATTTGGTTCTAATAATAAATTGTTTGACAAATAATCTTAAGTGTTGCCTTACATATACAATTATCTCTAACCTACATTTTAAGTTATTTTATACAACAACATAAGCACATTTTTGGGATAGACATAAAGTCATCAAGAACATCTTTGTTGAAAAATCTATTCTCTTTTAAGGGCATACTAAATTGTCTGTTTAATCTTTGAAAGCGAAACCTTCAACTAGATTGAGAATTAAGTTTAAAAGTGTACCTAGAATAGATGTTTTTCTAATTTTTTATTTAATAAAAACAGTCTAAAACCACACTTTTGAGTGTCATGAACCAATATTAGCTACACACATAATGCTATAAAATCACGTGCAACAACACTTTTGTATGTGCCAACGCATATCCATATATTATTTTTCATCATCATAGTTAGTTCGGATAACTTAATAGCAAAGAATATTCAGTTCTCTTTAATTTCCTTTTAAAATAGGGTGGAGAGATGAGTTTAGAGTGGACGCAAAATGGATAATTGATCTAACGCTAGTATCCATCGGTGATAAGATTGGTGAAGGAAGCTATGCTGAGGTGTATTGGGACACGTAATTTACAATTCGATTGTTTCACTCGTACATGCATCGAAATGTAGTATGTTTGAGGTTTTTAATGTTAGTTTTTTATTATTTTTTTTATTTTTATTTTTATTATTTTTTTTGTGCAGTTTCCATGTATGAAAACATGATCGTCGTTGTGACAGTCATAAAACATGACGTTATGGAACAAAACATTGCACAATTCAACATTCGGTGTTTGAGGGAGGTTGCGATGTTATCTACATCACAACACGAGAATGTTGTGAAGGTAATATCGTTGTTATTATCACAAAAAAAAAGTTGCATGTTACCAATTTTGAACGTCAATAACATTTAATTATAATTACTGATGTTTGTTGAAATTTGATGAGTTGTAATTCATCGGAGCAAGCATGGAACCGATGATGGTGATAATAAGTGAGCTCCTTAAGGGTGGAACCTTAAAGGAGTACTTGGCGAATATGAAGCCAATCAAAAAATTTAGACGGGCATATTGCCATCCAGTTTGCCCTTGTTGTAGTACAGACAACATGGCAGTGGATTGTAGACGGACATATTGCCATCAAATTTCAAAGTATGAATCTACATCAGGATATAAGTTAGACCTTTTATGTTGATACAATATATATAAACAAAAACATTTTAAATAATATTGATATTTTCATATAATTTCCACGCATGCTAATATAAGAGTTTTCTTACTACCATGAATCTAGACATGTGACAACAAATGATTGCATGGTTTCATGTTGGGTAATTACAACTATGGATGTTCAATAGCAGGGGCGGAGCCACCTTACTAGTAGTGGGGGGCGATGCCCCCAACCAAGTTGTTGCGGATACACAAAATATATAAGGTAAAAGGTATAAATGAAGGGAAAAAAGTTCGGTGCCCTCACCCGTAAAACCCAAATGCCCTCGTCGCTCTCAGTTTTTCAACAATTTGAGAGTGCTCAAATGTAAAACAAGAAGATTTTCCGGTGGCTTGTCGATCGGAAAATATGGGGAAAGAAGATAATGGGTATTGGGTAATACTGTAATAGTGAGATTGGGTGTGGGATGGTGTGAAATGGGAAGTGGGGCCATTGGGTAAGTATATAAAATCATAAATACTCTTATCTCTCTTCATAAGTTGTACATTGTAATTTGGTAGGGTAATATGACTTGGAAAATTTGGCTTTCTAATTAGTGTTAATGGGAAATTTGGATATTATATATATATTTTTTTCATATATGGTTTTGTAAATGACATAGGTAATTTAATGTAAGTATTTTTGTGGACTTTCTCAAACGAATTTTCATTAATTGTTAATGTTTTGATATAATAGTCACATTTACTTTAGTTAATTTATTCATACAATAAAATGTCAATTTTTGATTAACGAAATATATACAACTTAAGTTAGTTTATTTTTGAACAAACTAGTTGAAGTCACTAACCATATTTTATTTTACCAGCTATTAAAGTTATAGTAAGTGTTGCATCATAAAATATCACTTTTGTTGCCTTTATATTATGTCCGACCCGATTTGTTTTATATTCGCAATAAGTGACATCTTCGGACATATTATTTAACCACTCGCTCGATGCCCCCCATTATCACATTTTCTGGCTCCGCCACTGTTCAATACGGTAATCGGAATCTCAAAATTTGGATATCCAAAATTTTGTATATTTCAAATTTTGGATTATTAGTGTAACCAAAAATTAGAAAAATAAATAAAAAGTGTAAAAATAAAGTTCATGCACATCGAATATATCTCATTCATATAACTTAGCGTTAAGTGTAAATTAAGCATTTTAAAGAAGAATTTTGTATTTTATATGTATTAATCATAATTAGTGAAAACCATATATTAGAAAAACATTATCAATGTACTAAAAATATAAAAAATATATACAAGATTGGTGAGGGAAGCTATGCTAAGGTGTATTGGGACATGTAATTTACAATTCGATTTTTTCACTCGTACATGTATCTAATGTAGTATGTTTGAGGTTTTTAATGTTAATTTTTTTGGTGCAATTTCCATATATGAAAGCATGATCGTCGCTGTGAAAGTCATAAACATGACGTTACGGAATAAAACATNGGAAATGGGAAGTGGGGCCATTGGGTAAGTATATAAAATCATAAATACTCTTATCTCTCTTCATAAGTTGTACGTTGTAATTTGGTAGGGTAATATGACTTGGAAAATTTGGCTTTCTAATTAGTGTTAATGGGAAATTTGGATATTATATTTTTTTTTTTCATATATGGTTTTGTAAGTGGCATAGGTAATTTAATGTAAGTATTTTTGTGGACTTTCTCAAACGAATTTTCATTAATTGTTAATGGTTTTGATATAACAGTCACATTTACTTTAGTTAATTTATTCATACAATAAAATGTCAATTTTTGATTAACGAAATATATACAACTTAAGTTAGTTTATTTTTGAACAAACTAGTTGAAGTCACTAACCATATTTTATTTTACCAGCTATTAAAGTTATAGTTAGTGTTGCATCATAAAATATCACTTTTGTTGCCTTTATATTATGCCCGACCCGATTTGTTTTATATTCGCAATAAGTGACATCTTCGGACATATTATTTAACCACTCGCTCGATGCCCCCCCAATTATCACATTTTCTGGCTCCGCCACTGTTCAATACGGATATCCCAAATTCGTATAATGGATTGTGAATAATCGGAATCTCAAAATTTGGATATCCAAAATTTTGTATATTTCAAATTTTGGATTATTAGTGTAACCAAAAATTAGAAAAATAAATAAAAAGTGTAAAAATAAAGTTCATGCACATCGAATATATCTCATTCATATAACTTAGCGTTAAGTGTAAATTAAGCATTTTAAAGAAGAATTTTGTATTTTATATGTAATAATCATAATTAGTGAAAACCATATATTAGAAAAACATTATCAATGTACTAAAAATATAAAAAATATATACAAGATTGGTGAGGGAAGCTATGCTAAGGTGTATTGGGACATGTAATTTACAATTCGATTTTTTCACTCGTACATGTATCTAATGTAGTATGTTTGAGGTTTTTAATGTTAATTTTTTCGGTGCAATTTCCATATATGAAAGCATGATCGTCGCTGTGAAAGTCATAAACATGACTTTACGGAATAAAATATTGCACAATTCAAAATTCGGTTTTTGAGGGAGGTTGCGTTGTTATCTACATCGCAACAAAAGAATGTTGTGAAGGTAATATCTTTGTTATGATCACAAAAATAAAGTTGCATGTTACCAATTTTGAACGTCAATAACATTTAATTATAATTGTTGATGTTTGTTGAACTTTGATTAGTTGTAGTTCACCCGAGCAAGCATGGAACCGATGATGGTGATAATAAGTGAGCTCCTTAAGGGTGGAACCTTAAAGGAGTACTTGGCGAATATGAAGCCAATTTTAGACGGACATATTGCCATCAAATTTGCCCTTGTTGTAGTACGGGCAATGGAGCGCTTACACTCACACGGGATCATTCATTGTCACTTGAGATAGGGTAAGTTTTAATGATTAGGGAACATGGTTGTAGATTGTAGGATCAATTATTTCATACTCGTATTAGATTGATGTTAATATGGATAGAGAGTGGTGTGAGAGTGAAATGAAAAATACTATTATTTTGAGCACATACCTCAAGTGAGACCTACTAGGGGTATTTATACTTATTAGGTAGTACAGTGTAAGTAAATGGATAATTACAACTTTAGTCCTTATACTAGTCGTAAAGTCATATGAATACAAATCTAGTAACCTATCTGTAGTTCTTGCTCTAACAATCTCCCCATAAATATTGATTGACTAGATTTGTTGATGTGTGTGACCTAAGCTTTAAATTTATCATATACCGAATCCTTTAGACAATCACCAACACTTAGAGGCAGTGTACTAGCTCGTGTAGTATAGTGAGTCGGCAAGACTGGGTCGTTCACAAAGAGCGAAGAGCTCCTAAATGTCTAGTAGTTTTTAAGTTGTCATTGCGTTTTAAATCCCCCAATTATGTTTTTAATTCTACTTAAGTAAGAAACTGCAAATGAAATAAACAAATGATAGTTTTGTGAAGAGAAGATCAATAGATAAAGGCATGCTTGCCTTGCTAATACCCTAAGTTCATTAATGACATGGTTCTAGTGAAATGTCTATCTAGTGTGCTTTGGTGAACCTAAGGTAGAGGAAGTTGAGTATGGTTGCTTCCGCTCTTAACTTTTTCCTAAAAGCTTGACACGACTTTCGGTCTGCTACCCTACCTAATGATCCGAGCATTAAGGGTTATCAATTGATCTATGTAACTCACGTCTTTGTGTGGGTGCCAAACCACTTAGTTTTCTTGATAAAGGAGAGAGCACCCTTTCGGGTCCAATAACGCCATTATCGCTACTAAATCTTAAACCATATTGTCTTCCACTTTTAACCATGTGAGCGCCTTTTAGACCCGCCTCACCATTAACACACGTGTCAATAGTATTATTAGTATATAGTTGTCTATTATCTCATTACCATATTCTATATTATCTATAGGTGACAACCATAATCAATAGGTGGTCATGGTTTACGTAAAGGCGTAAGTCTTCAACAATACATAAATCATCCAAAACATATGTAGTATAAAATAAAGAACACATGTCATTAAATCAAATAGGTTCATAACAAGGTAAGCACAAAGGCTTAGCCTTCCATAAAAAATGGTAAGCAATGATTATTCAGAGTAAACAATATAACCGAAATCGTAATGAAAAACTGATAATCAACTATGATGTGTAAAACCTTCACTCTTTGTGTCTTCCTTCCTTCTTCAGGCTCCCAAAATGAACTAGGGTTTCTACTATGCAACACTCTCCAAAACTCTCTCAAATGTGTGGAATGGGTATGTATTTATAGGTCAAAAAGGCTTTGGCCAATCTATTGATACGACATATGCACCAAGGAAAGTTCTAGTAGGATTAGGGAAGCCTAATCCTTGTTCGACGAGTAACCAAAGTTTGACAAAAGTAAAACTTGATCCCTCCCCCTGGTAGGGTCCGTCGATGCCCCCTAAACCTTACAGGTTTATAGTTTTGTCTTTTATTACTCTCTAATACTTATCCCGGATAAATATAATAATTTGGGTAATTACCGTTTAGCCTTTAAATGAAAATAACACTATATTTTCATTTTCTTTTACTCTCACTTCATTTCATAACTCGTTTCTTATTTCCGCTTGCTTGTTCTGTTAGTGTGCACCAGTGTGACCCTTTGGTATATTTGTGAAGGCAAGTGCGAAAGCTATTATGTTGTTTACACATAATCCTTTCATATAGGACCAACCACATTCCCAGGTCATGCCTAACCTGGGAAGGCCTCCCAGGTCGTGTCAAATGCACGTATGAGATAACTGGCCCCAACTGCCACTAACGGTTATAATGTACCATCTGACATATGATAGTGGGAGACACACAAACGAGAATATATGAGAGGGGCACGACCTAGTATAAGTCAAGGAGGAGTTGCCACTTGTCATTCTTGTCTACACCCCGGATGCTCAACATGTGGCATGTCTTATAGCCGTCTGATCGTCCTCATGGGTTTATCCTTAAACCCTAAGGGCATGTTTGGTAAAGATAATTTCATAGATTAGAAATGAAAAAGAGAATAGAAATACAGAGAAATGAAATTGAGTGAGAAATTTATCAAATTTCGCTGTTTGGTAATGCCAGAGAGTTGAAAAAAAAAAAATAACCACGATTTTTTTTGAAAAAATATTTAAATAAAAAAGATTATACTATGGTAATGTTCCAAAAAAAAATCAAAATGTTTTAAGCACCTAAACGTTGCACGTAATTTGTTTACATAATTATTTTATTAACAAAGTCTATTCTGTAAAATTATAATAATGAAAATTGAAAAAAGAAAAAAAAAAAAAGGAAAAAGAAAAAGAAAGAAATCAAATTCTCTAATATCTTCACCAAAATGATGGAAATGAAGATAGCAAAATTACACCAACAATTTCTCTTCATTTCTCTCCGATTCTCCATCAAATTCCCGACTCTTTTGTTTCTCTCTACCAAACAATGAAACTAATCCAATTTCCATTTCTTTGATTTCTTTTCTCTCTTCCAATCATAAATGTCTATCTATAAATAGAGGGCATCCCACACCCTCCAAGGGTGTCGGAGTTTTCTCTCGACATTCACACATACTATTTCTCATAGTAAAAACACACATCACATGGTTTGTTGTGAACGTTACCCATACTCGTGATTCATAATCATATCTTTGGGTCCTTACCGTTCAATACTGGTAACCGAACGCCACATTGATCCCGTCCCGTGTGATCCAGCGTCCACTGCCAACCCCCTTATATAGCCAACTTATGGCTTATTTGGTTTTCTTATGTTTTTATTTCGAAGTTTTTTCGGCTTATATATAAGTTCATTAAATAATAATAAATTTATATAAGCCAAAAAGTTTCAAAATGATCTAAAAAATAAGCTTATAAGCCCAATAACTAATAAGCCGGCTATGAGGGTGTTTGTTTAAGCTTATATATGACTTATTATCTTATATGTGTTCGGCTTATATAACATAAGCCATAATTTTGTGGCTTATTTCGACACTTATGGGCTTATATAACATAAACGGATAAACCGAACACATAAAAGCTAATAAGCCGCATATAAGCTTAAACAAGCTTTGCACAATGGGCCTGAAATGATCGGTCGAGTGCTTGGGACGACCAACTTTGAAGTCGGTTACTACCACTGCGACAAAGGTCAAATGTCGGTCGAGTGAAAAAACAACTATCGGTCGAAATTACGACCGATTTTTACAACACGCTCTTTATAGTTTTAGTGATAAATATTAACTCGGTCATCGATTGTGACAACTTAGTCATGTCTGATTACCGGAGAGAGAAAACTGATGTGTCAGAAGATGACGCGGGTTACCACCGTGCCCGGCCTTATATAAACCACGACCAATATAAAAGTCGTCCAACAAAAAACACAAACAGTTTACTTGCGTGTGCTACTTTTTCTCTTCCACTAACTAGTCAAACAAACTGCGGGAAGAAACAAGCGGAGACTCACCCCTCTCATTTCCACTATAAATATTCACACTCTCTCTCACACACACCCACTTTTTTCACACACACTGAGTGTGAATTAATAACAACTAACCGTAAACCCTAATAACTTGAATTGAATCCAATTGAATGGCTTCCAGTCAACACTTATCTGCAATCAAGGTATATATTTACAAATATATAAATCAATGATTATTATGCATTAATTTGTTTCTAATTGGTGTTTGTTTATAAAAATTAGGGCTCGAAAGTGCTAATGGTTGGTGCTGGTGGTATCGGTTGCGAGCTTTTGAAAACCCTAGCTTTATCCGGTTTTCAAGATATTCATATCGTAAGTCAACTATTCTCATTAATGTTATTGTATATTATTGCGGTTATTGATGTGATTAGTTAGGGTTTAGGTTTTGTGAAAAGGCGTGAAATAGACGCAAATGTATTGGCTAGTGTGCCGTAATTGTAGTGTTTACGGAGATGCGTCGCGCTTGTTGAGATGATTAGTTTATTTCGCTACTTGCCGGCGTTATTATTGTTATCGTTGTTGTAGATGGCGTAATTGCCGTTGTTTTTGTTGTTATTATTGTGTACAGTGTGATTAGTTAAGGTTTAGGTTTCGTGAAAAGGTGTGAAATAAACGCAAATGTATTGGCTGCTAGTGCGCCGTAATTGTAGTGGTTACGTCTTTGTTTAGTTTAATTACGTTACGGAGATGCGTCGCGCTTGTTGAGATGATTAGTTTACTTCGCTACTTGCCGGCGTTATTATTGTTATCGTTGTTGTAGATGGCGTAATTGCCGTTGTTTTTGTTGTTATTATTGTGGACAGTGTGATTAGTTAGGGTTTAGGTTTGTAAAATGGGTAATTAGAAGGAATTGTATTGGTTATTGTGCGGTAATCGTGTTATTAACAGTCATTACGCTACTTGTCTGTTATTGTTATTGCGGTTATTGTTGTGATTAGTTAGGGTTTAGGTTTAGGTTTTGTGAAACGAGTGAAATGTATTGGTTACTGTGTATATTTTAGTGTGTCGTAATGGTATTAGTTACATCATTTAGGTTATGGAGGTGTGTCGCGCTTGTTGAGATGATTAGTTTTTCGCTACTTGCCGTTATTATTATTGCTTTATTGTTGCAGTTGTTAACATTTAAAGTGTGATTACTTAGGGTTTAGGTTTATGGAATGCGTGAAATAGAGCGAAATGTATTGGTTATTGTGTATATTATAGTGTGTCGTAAGTTTAGTTTAATCAGGTTACGGAGACGCGGCGCGCTTGTGGAGGTGACTAGTTTATATCGTTATTGTTGTTGTTGTTTAAAGTGTGATTAGTTAGGGTTTAGGTTTTTAAAAGGCATGAAATAGACGAAAATGTATTGGCTATTGTGCCGTAATTGCAGTGGTTACGACTTTGTTTAGTTTAATTAGGTTACAGAGATGCGTCGCACTTGTTGATATGACTGGTTAATTTTCGCTACTTAACGTTATTGTTATTGCTGTCATGGAGTATTGTTGTTGTGATTAGTTAGGGTTTAGGTGTTTAGAAGTGTGTGGGTGTAGCAGAAATAACTGTTTTGGTTATTGTATATGTTAGTGTGCTGTAATCATTTTAGTTACGTCATTTTTGCTTAGTTTAATTAATTTACGGACATGAACGATGTTGGTTGAGATGATTAGTTTATATTTTTTTCTGTTGAATCGTTATTTAAGATGGCTAAGTTGAGTAAATTTCGGATGAAAATAATGTAACCGATATGCTTGTGAGTAGAGGTATGTTTTGGATATTTGTTTATTGTTGTGGTATTTAATAGCCAAAATTTGAGAATAGCCATGTACCATAGAGTTAAAAGGTGGTTTAATGTTTCTGGCTGAATGGACCGTCTTCATAGTAGTACCCTATTAACCTCTATTTACCCCCTAGAATTATTTATGTTTGACAGATAAAATGGTGTTGGTAGTATTTGACTCACATTTCTGCCAATAGTTTTTACGTAAACTGTGTGGACAACTGGACATGTTTGCCTTACGGCAAGGAGAGCTAACCAGTGCCATCTATGAAGATATATAGTTTGTATAAGATATCCTTCTCTCCATATCAATTACCTGGTTTAGTTATGGAAGTATGGAACCAGTAAAACTGTCTGCAGAGCCTTTTGTCGAATATGTAAATTGTTTATGATACGTGATATGACCTTGAATTAGCAGTGAACGGTCCCGTTGTTCACAGGTTTAACAAAGATATGCTGTTATTTCTAAGTAATAAGGTGGAAATAAAGATAAATTGTAGGGATACATGTAAGAATGTAAATACTGTGAATATTTGGCATCTAAACGTATATACTTCATGCTTCCTGAGTGTTAAATTTGGTGGGTCTTTGAGCTTGTCAAATGAGAAATGTAATCATAAGCTTATAGCATGTTATAGTGCTTATTTGTTATTAACAAGGGCTTTATAACTTTGCTAGCGATATCTTAAGTAATGTTATTCTCTTCTTTTGCTTCTTTTATAGTTTTAATTCTGAGCACTGTAGTGATATTATGAAAGCTTTTGTTTATCTCCATTATCTGCTTGAAGCTTAGATTTTGGTGCATTTTGAGTAGAATGCTCTTGGTACTTCCAACTGTCTGATAAGCCTTGCTGTTGGCTGTAGATTATTGTGTATCACATAGCTTCATATTAGTTAAAATGCTGGTTGGAATGCAATCTTTATGATTCTATGATGCTGTTAAGGTTTTAATCCTTTAGTGTGCAAACTGGTGCATTTTAATTGCAGATTGACATGGACACAATAGAAGTGAGCAACCTAAATCGGCAATTCTTATTCCGTCAATCACACGTTGGTCAATCCAAGGCAAAAGTGAGTAGATGCTGTTTGTTTTGTATCACCGGCCGATTTTCTATATTCTTACTTGTTATTGGTTTTATAGGTTGCTCGTGATGCCGTGCTAAGATTTAGGCCTCAGATTAGCATCACATCTTACCATGCTAATGTCAAAGATTCTGACTTCAATGTTGACTTCTTCAAGCAATTCAGTGTTGTTTTAAATGGGCTCGACAACTTGGATGCTAGACGACATGTGAACCGCCTTTGCTTGGCAGCTGCTGTTCCCTTGGTGGAAAGTGGCACAACTGGCTTTTTGGGGCAGGTAAACTATCTATAGGTTTTATCTTCAGTTTGTGAAAATTTAAAACTTCGATCTACAGTTGGTTAACCCTTGTAACCTATTAAGCACCCTATTGTTGTATTCCTTTGCATTCCAGTTTCGCACTTGACTGCGTGGTGTGATCATTGCTGTTTTCTCCCCCTCTTCGTATATGGGTTACATTTTGGATCCTTTTATGGCTTACATATTGTGTTCTTGTGCGAAAGTTGCATATGGGAGGACTTGTGTTTGGGTCTACAATAATTGCTATACATACTTTATATTGTACCGTCGTGATCACTTAGGCATCAATACGCACCTTTATTTCAGGAAATGATTGATTGATCTTTTCTGGCCAACAAATTATCGAACAACTCCTTGCATGGAATATGTCAAGAGTATACAGGTGGTGCTTGAGTGATTCCATACACTTATAACCACATGAAGTGTGTGGTTATTCCACATAAATATTCTACGATGTTTTGTGTGGACTTAGGTTGACATGTGCTGTTTCAACTTTGCATCTTGCTATGAAGATAAATGGCCGGCAAATAATTGAGAACATACTGTAGAATGTGTTCTAGATTTGTTGAGCTTTCTTTGTTGTTTATACATAATGTCCCCATTTCATTTCGAATTATTACGTACTAGAAATGATACAAGGCATGCTAGAAATGACAAGGTCATTCTTGTGATTGTATTCAGGGTTAAAAAACAATGTAACTTAAAAAGTCAGCAGCTGAAGTTTTTGATTTATTTAACAATTTATCCAAAGTGTAAATTATTTTTTCTTTCTTTGAATTAGAGAAGATGGTTGCTGGTGTTGCTCTCAACTCATTATCTGTGATTTTTTGTAAGAAGTGGATTATAGGAAATCAACATGATATTCACTTTCAGATGAAAATCTCACTTGAAGTGATTTTGCTATTCCTGTTTTCCATGTCCATGCCCACTTTACATATTCACAGCTCACAAGTGAAATTTAATTCATTGTAGGTTACTGTGCACATCAAGGGTCAGACAGAATGTTATGAATGCCAGCCAAAACCAGCTCCGAAGACTTATCCTGTTTGTACTATTACAAGTACTCCATCAAAGGTACTAATATCACCCTCCCAGATATATCTTCTACCGCTGTTTGCGCATGTGTTTAATATTCTAGTTCCATCTGCTCCAGTGTTATGCTATTTTCACATCCTTGTCGGGTTTAATTCTATAAAAATATGTTTATATGGCTTTAATGGGGTGTTATGTGTGCGTTTTTAAAGTTATTATCTGAATAATCAGAATTAGATGATCAGTGGTAATAAAACAGGCTGTAGTATTATAGTGTTGTTTGGACGTGCTTCTGCTGTTTGAAGTTGTAATAAATAAATGTTGGGTTTTTTGCCAATTCTTTTGTTTTTTAATGGAATTATTAAATAATAGTGACAGAATATGACTTATCTGTAAAAAGGAGAGTTTTTCTGTAAAATGGCAATTCTGATTTATCATTTAATAATCAATGCTCTTGTGGGTGGTATGAAACTAAGATTCAAAACGCAAATCCAAGCACATACCAACATGAGGAACACTATCTCTCAATGTATTGATTTTTATGCGATTGTCACATTCTTGCAGTTTGTTCACTGCATTGTATGGGCAAAAGAATTGCTTTTTGCAAAGCTCTTTGGAGATAAGAACCAGGATAATGATCTCAACGTGCGTTCTAATGATGCTGCGAGCTCATCAAATCATCCGGAAGATGTTTTTGAACGTAGAGAAGATGAAGATATTGAACAGTACGCAAAGCGAATTTATGATCATGTTTTTGGTCACAATATTGAAAGTGCTTTGGCCAATGAGGAAACATGGAAGAACCGCAACAGACCAAGGCCTATTTATGTTAAAGATGTTCTCTCTGATGAACCTCTTCAACAGAATGGAATCTCTGACAAAATACCACCAACTGATAATTTGTCCACAGTGTCTGCAATGGCGTATCTGGGTTTGAAGAATCCACAAGATATTTGGAGTCTCAAGGAAAATTCAAGGGTCTTTTTTGCAGCACTGAAGCTATTCTTTTCAAAGAGGCAAAAGGTCTGAATTAATTGTTTGTTTTTGAACTGTTTCAGTTTGTATACCATAGGTCCTGGTGGGCTGGTTGGGTAAACGGGTCAACACACTTTGGAGTGAAAAAGTCATGTTGGATTGATCCACCCACAATATTTTGTACATCTATTTGAACTTTTTTGATAAATAAATAACATATTACTTAGGATTACAAAAAGCACAAGTATTACAATAATTATCTTTATTTTTGAAATGGAAACATTTTGGAAATTGTATGCATTTAATTTTAGACTTTGGGGGAGTTACAGTCAATTTGACCTGTTTTCCTTCTAGGTATTTTTATTTATTTTATTTTTATTTTTTTATTATTTTTTTTAAATGTCCATTTGGCCTTTTTAAAATAAAACACAACCCCCCTCTGTAGCTATAAGTAAATAGGTCAAAATTGCCACTTTCAATACAAACTTATTGACCCTCCCTTATTTTTCTCTTGCAGGAGATTGGAAACTTGAGTTTTGACAAGGATGACCACCTAGCTGTAGAAATTGTGACTGCTGCTGCAAACATTCGCGCAGCTTCTTTTGGGATTCCTTTGCATAGTCTTTTTGAAGCTAAAGGTATTGCTGGCAATATCGTACATGCAGTTGCAACAACAAATGCTATTATTGCAGGGTTGATTGTCGTTGAGGCAATAAAGGTGCTGCAGAATGATACAAAGAATTGCAGGTGGGCAATCTTGCTTATTTCCAAATCAAGTGAAACATGGTTTCGGTAAAATTTTTGTTAGTCATACTGGTCTTTTCCTTTTGACATAGTTTATTATTTTTTTATGTAGAATGACGTACTGTCTTCAGCATCCATCAAGGAAGATGCTTCTAATGCCAGTGGAGCCATTTGAGCCGAATAAGTCCTGTTATGTTTGTTCTGAGGTACGTTTTATGAGCCTATGACAGTCACTTTCCTCGAGTAAAACATCTCTTTTGTGGTAAAAGTTCTTTGCATTCTATGTCCAGAGGTCATGGTATCATATCCGTGTATAGGTGGAAAATGGATCGGATAGTTTTGGTTTAAAAGAGGTAGTTTTTACTTTTTAGTACAAGCCAAGGCAGCTCATATTGCTTCACATGTTGAATTTTAAAGTCATTAATGCATTATATGTGATTGCGGAAAGTATATTATGGCATTATGCATATAACAATATAATCTTTTGGAAGAGATCTTTTAAGCATATTTACATGCAATTTCTGTCTGTTCAACCTATATAAGGTATTCATTATGATGTGAATTAACCCAGTTCCAATTACATTGAGAAGAATTGCCACCTCTAAAGCTCTGAACTTCATGAGAGCTTTGTTCTTGTTGGTTCGTCATGTATCTCATGTATTGAAACTAATACATCTAATTTTTGAACAGACACCATTATCGCTTGAAGTGAATACTCAACGTGCAAAGCTGAGGGACGTGGTGGAGAAAATTGTAAAATCAAAGCTTGGTATGAATTTGCCATTAATTACTCATGGGTCAGGGCTTCTGTATGAAGTTGGTGATGACTTGGAACCAGATGAGGTTGCTAATTATGAAGCAAACCTTGAAAAGGTATATTATTTTCTTCTAAGTGCTTATTTCTTATACTCGAACAATTTTTTATTTTATTTATTTTTATTTGTTATTTATTTTCCCCCGTCTGTTTCTTTGTTTATTACTTTATGTATTGTTATAGGTGTTATCTGAGCTACCGTATGCGATCACTGGGGGATCAATTATTACAGTTGAGGATCTCCGCCAAGAGCTTGTATGCAAGATCAATATCAAGCACAGGTTTGTCTGATATTGCTGTTTTGAGTTTTGAGTTTGAGGCATTATCGATGCTTATTACTCTTGGTTAGAGGTGTCATTTGAACATCTTAAACAAGTCAAAAGTCACTCATAGTGTATAGTTTTGATGTATAAATCTTCCTAAAATAATACTATAGTTTTTGTACATCATTTGTACCTTTTTCAAAGAATGTTAGATAATTCTTTTTTGTGTCAACAAACTCTTTTCGCACGGTATTTGAATTATTTATATGTACAATCTTCAGGGAGGAATTTGATGAAGAGAAGGAACCTGATGGTATGGTTCTTCATGGATGGACACCATCAGCTGCTCCGGCAGTAGAAAACGACAACGATGCTGCTACCAACAATGGTGCCAGCACTTCATCTACATCGAAATCACTTCCGGATGACATGGAAGAAGATGACGAACTCATAATTGTTGAAACAGGAATCGAGACCATACCTGCAGGAAAGAAAAGAAAGCTGTCTGACATATCGAATTCAGAAACTACCGATGAGAAACGGGCTAAGAAGATTCCCGAGCAACTTGAAGACGATGCTGATGTTGTGGTCATGCTCGATGATGGGAATGAGAATGGGAACAATGACATCAGCTAGAGAATACTTGAAGGTAGTTTTCAACTGGACTTGATTGGGATAATTTTAAGTCATGATGGGTCTTTTAGTTTCGGTTTAGGAGAGGAGCTCAATATCGGGTAAAAAGGTTCAGTTTTTCCCATGTAACCCGTTTTTTTCTTGCTAGTTTTAAGTTTTTGAAACTTATAGGATGTGGTCTTGGTGTAAGTATATCTGAACCTGAAGGCTGTAACTATAGGGGCTTCCTTTCTTTTTTCTTTTTTTCCCCCCTTTAAAAACTGGCGTGGTAAAATGCTGACAGTCAGTTAGTGATTCTATACTTATCGGGATCGGTTTCCGGTCAGCGAGAAGAGTAAGAAACAGGTAACAGAGTAGAAATGCATTGTTTTGTGAAAGCGAGGCCTTATGGTTAAAACTATGCATGTATTTTATGACATTTGTTTTCTAAGCACCCTTCCTGATAAAAGTAGTGTCGTAACTATTCAGTGGTGAATACACTAAGGTTGGATGTAATGGATAATCATTTAAGTGTTCGCCCATTTTTTATTTTAGTTTTATTTTTAAGATATGTTACAGGCGATGCTTTTAGTTTTGTTTAATTAATCATTTGCATATATAATGGTTGAATCAGCGGCAAATTAGACCTATACCATTGAAATTGATAAACGTCTAATCTTATTTACCGTAACTTTTGATGAGTACTCGTGTATAGCAACGAGATTTTTATAAGGGCGAAAAATTATAGTTTGGATATTTTGGTTAGGTGTTTCGTGTAATGTTTATGTAAAATAATCAAAATGTAATTGAAAAAAGGTAACGATAATTATTTAGTGAAACTGAAAAAGAAATATGATAACAATACAAATGTGATTGATAAATTTTGTAATGATGGCATGGTGGTATGAGCCAAATATTGCCACGCGTGAATTGAAAGAGTGTTGAAAATATCGAGGTTATGGACATCAATTGTACGGGCTTACCTTTCACTTAGAATTCAAAACCGAAAGGTGGTACAGGTGTTCTAAAGAAGATTGACTGTATTATGGGAAATGTGAAGTTTAATGATGACTTCCCGAGTTCGTTTGCTATATTCTAACCACATCGCATATCGGGTCACTCTCTTTGTATTCTTCGCATTCCTAAGGTTAGATCTAAGTTATTCAAGTTCTTCAATTTCTTGTTGTTTAAAGAGGGTTTTAAAGATGTGGTCGCGAACGGTTGGAATGAACATGTGGCGGGACATAACATGTTTCGTGTTGTTAAGTGACTAAATATCTTAAAACACCATCAAGGAAGCTGTTTGGTTTCGTTAATGTATTCCACGACACGTGTTCAATATGTGGCTTGTTATCAATCACAAACTAAAGACACAAGATAACTTGAAGCAAATGGGATGTTAGTCCGGAGACTAAATTAAATCTGCTTCGATGTCTATTTTGTAGCCTTGTTCTAGATTCACAGTCATTTGTTTTTTGAGTGTTCTTTTTCTACGCAGGTTTGGTCCAAGGTTCATATTCAATCTGGTATGAACTCTGTCCATCCAAAGCTTGGTGATGTTATTACTTTTTTTATTACCAAGCTCAAAGGGTCGATCTGCAAGGAGTGTTATATCTCGTGTTGTTCTAGCAGACACATGTTATTACATTTGGCAAGAGAGAAATGCAAGATTGTTCAAGAAGAAGTCCAAGTGTCATGAGCTTATCTATGAGATTATTGTCACCGGTGTTTGCCTCAAGCTTATTACTCTTCGTATTAAGAAAGGCTCGAGTTCGTGAGATGATCTCTACCTGGAAGTCACCAAGTTCCCTTGTGATTTCTGATGACACTAGTCAAACGTGAGATATTGGCTAGGCTCTAGCTATTCGATTCCTTCCCGGTTTGCTCCAAAAGTTGATGTGAAAAATGATTTGACAAAACCAATCACTCCACAACCCTTACCCAAGCAAAAAGAAATTGAAAAGATTGTTGAAAATGCAAATGTTGTTGAACGAAACACAAATGTACTTACTTCTGGCCCTTCTAGGAATAGTACACTGAATGTGACCCCAAAAACCGTTAAGGAATCTGTTGGTTCTAATGACATGGTCCAAATTCACTATCTAGAAGAAGCTAAGAAAAATGTACAACTTCGAAAAGACGGAATTTTAGGTACAAAACCTAGTGTGATGAATTCTACAAGATTCCAAAGCACTGCTAGTAGTAGTAAACCATTACCTAGGAACAATCAACAAAAGACTAGGGATTTGCCTACATCTAAGAGTAGTTGTGAAAAAGAAAAAGCTATGCACGTAGAAAACAACACTAGAAATCATGAGTCTTTTCCGAATAAAAAGCAAACTCCAAATGACTGTAGTGACAAAGTTAAAGTTGTTGTGTTAAACAAGAATATTGAATTTGTCTGTCCTACATGTCAAAAACGTGTTTTTTTTGTTTTGTTTTTTGTTTTTTTTTGTTTTTAACTAATCACGATGCATGTATTGCACAATTTCTAAAGAAATTAAAATCAAGTGTCAAGGCACAATCCACTAAGACGCCAAATCGAAACAAACCCGTTGATAAGAAGCAAAATGCTAAGAAACCTAATAGGTGGATATCCACAGAATGTAGTTTTTCCAAGACTGAGACTTCCGCTGCATCTGATAAGAAAACTATGCCTAGATCTTACCTTAGGTGGATTCCCACGGGAAAAGTTTTTAAAATAGTTGGTCTTCGATGGATTCCCACAGGAAAGATTTTTGATAGTTGCACCTAGACAAATAATAGTGAAAATCATCAGGATAAGGAAGTAGAAACCACTACAACCGTTGATAGTGAACACCCTCAAAGTGAGGAAACATGTACTTCTAACACTGTTATTTGTGAGACCTCTTCGTCTTTGGTTGCAGATGCTTCAAGTATCTCCGAACCCAGTTCATCAGAGGGTTCAAATTCTGTAAATTCTACAAAATCATTCTTTCAATCTTCTATTTTTGATTTTCCATTTCTTTTATAAAACAAAAACCAAATACAAAATTTGAAAAACCGGCAAAAACAAAATACAAAAATAGAAAATTTTCAAAAATACAAAAACAATATAAAATCCAAAACTCAAAAGATATTCTTCTCACGACATGTCTCTCGTATAATCGATATTCTGTACGTATCTAGAAATGTCATTCAACAACGATACGGACATGTACAAATGCTTGAGCGGTAGTTCATTAAAATGTTTTTTAAAACATGCCGTTTCTCTAATTTTTTCTTAAATATGGCTTTCGTATACTTCAGTACGAAACCCGGGCTTCAATGATGACTTTTGATTATTTCAGATCAGGACTCGAACATTCAAAACCGAAATCATTTTCAAAAAGTTCGAGTATAAACAAACGAAAAGATTTCAAGCAAAAACTCGTTTTCACAAAAAGACTTGTGTACATTTCAGTATATAACTCACATTTCAAAAAGATAACTCCCTCCAAACCCTTAAAATTGATTTTAAACTCTATGTTTAAAAATATGCTTTCTTTAAGGGGGAGTATAAAAATTATAAGAAAAATGTTCCGATTTCATGCAAAAACAAACCCGTCTATCTCTCCAAAAGTTTTTTCTACTAATCAGTTGATATAAAAAATATCACGATATGCTATTTTTGAGGGGGAGAAGAAGTGATTAAAATGTGATAAAAAAATGTTTAAAGATTGTGGTAGAATCTCGAAAGAGCTCGACTCAGATATAACCCTCGAATTGACGAAAACTTAAATGTCAGTAATCGAAAAGACTTGTCCTGGACGGGTAATAATTTCAAGCTGGTCTAACCAGTGATGTAGACGTGTCTCGAATAGGAGTGTCTAAGTAGAATGTACCAATTCGAGAAACTTTCTTTGGAATTGACCAGGCCGGGTAATAATTTCAAGCTAGTCTAACTAGTGATGTAAATGTGTCTCGAATCGGTCTTGTTCACTGAAAGTCGATCAATTCAAAAAGTGCGAACTCTACCCAACATGTTCAAATTTATATTAAAAACTTATGAGCACATGTGAAGGGGGAGTATTTCTGAAAAATGCAAAACTCTCGAAGTGTTAACCAAAATGTGTTTTATAATCATAAAACACTTTGAGAGATTTTACAAAATTTTTTATGGCATGTGATCAATAAACCTTGGAGAATAAGGCGTTATAAGGTGATTAATGTTAGGTTTATGTCCTATGATCCGCCAGAGCCGGAGGGATCTACCCAAGGACAATTCCAATAGATTAGAATTAGAAGTCCTTAGGTATGAATTGAAAAAAAAAAGGAGTAAAGAATGAAAGGAGAAAGAAGGGGTTGAAGAATTAAAAGGAAAAGTATTGAAAAGGGTGAAAAGAAATAGCCCTCCATATGTTCAACCTTAAGGGCAGAAACCGGGTTCAATTCGTATGCTACTGGTTGTTACTAAGGTGACACCGATATTGAAGACAAGACGTCATGGACCCAGTGACGCACTGCACTTAACCTTCCAGCCAATCGGGTATCTCTCAGAAGGTATGATACGGACATGTACAGATGCTTGAGCGGTAGTTCATTAAAATGTTTTCTAAAACATGTCGTTTCTCTAATTTTTTCTTAAATATGGCTTTCGTATACTTCAGTACGAAACCCGGGCTTCAATGATGACTTTTGATTATTTCAGATCAGGACTCGAACATTCAAAACCGAAATCATTTTCAAAAAGTTCGAGTATAAACAAACGAAAAGATTTCAAGCAAAAACTCGTTTTCACAAAAAGACTTGTGTACATTTAAGTATATAACTCGCATTTCAAAAAGATAACTCCCTCCAAACCCTTAAAATTGATTTTAAACTCTATGTTTAAAAATATACTTTCTTTAAGGGGGAGTATAAAAATTATAAGAAAAATGTTCTGATTTCATGCAAAAACAAACCCGTCTATCTCTCCAAAAGCTTTTTCTACTAATCAGTTGATATAAAAAATATCACGATATGCTATTTTTGAGGGGGAGAAGAAGTGATTAAAATGTGATAAAAAAATGTTTAAAGATTGTGGTAGAATCTCGAAAGAGCTCGACTCAGATATAACCCTCGAATTGACGAAAACTTAAATGTCAGTAATCGAAAAGACTTGTCCTGGACGGGTAATAATTTCAAGCTGGTCTAACCAGTGATGTAGACGTGTCTCGAATAGGAGTGTCTAAGTAGAATGTACCAATTCGAGAAAATTTCTTTGGAATTGACCAGGCCGGGTAATAATTTCAAGCTAGTCTAACTAGTGATGTAAACGTGTCTCGAATCGGTCTTGTTCACTGAAAGTCGATCAATTCAAAAAGTGCGAACTCTACCCAACATGTTCAAATTTATATTAAAAACTTATGAGCACATGTGAAGGGGGAGTATTTCTGAAAAATGCAAAACTCTCGAAGTGTTAACCAAAATGTGTTTTATAATCATAAAACACTTTGAGAGATTTTACAAATTTTTTTATGGCATGTGATCAATAAACCTTGGAGAATAAGGCGTTATAAGGTGATTAATGTTAGGTTTATGTCCTATGATCCGCCAGAGCCGGAGGGATCTACCCAAGGACAATTTCAATAGATTAGAATTAGAAGTCCTTAGGTATGAATTGAAAAAAAAGGAGTAAAGAATGAAAGGAGAACGAAGGGGTTGAAGAATTAAAAGGAAAAGTATTGAAAAGGGTGAAAAGAAATAGCCCTCCATATGTTCAACCTTAAGGGCAGAAACCGGGTTCAATTCGTATGCTACTGGTTGTTACTAAGGTAACACCGATATTGAAGACAAGACGTCATGGACCCAGTGACGCACTGCAGTTAACCTTCCAGCCAATCGGGTATCTCTTAGAAGTTAACTTGTTTCATTCTCACGGAGAACCTTGCATAATCTATCGATCTCTCACTCCGAGATGTGTTGATATTGAAAGGAGGCCCTCTGCTCCATGCCTCCGATGACTAAATGTGCAATTATTGAGTCTAGAGCCTTGAGATTACATCAAAAGATCTCTTAGGAACACGTGATACTTCTACACTGGTGGTCTCACATTAAGGACGCCAGATGTAAACTTTAGAGTCCTACGCAGATCTTAGCAATCTGCCAGAACATTTATGAGAGGATTCACTAATGTGATTCTCAGTGATTGAATGGAAACTCCTGCCAGGGTCAACATCAAACAGCCTGATAGCAGGTCACTTTGGTAATCTCTTGTGGGTTACGCTTAATGTTCTTGGTGGTTCCAAAACGGTCTACAGTCGTGGGGTGATCTCCAGCGACTCACCCAATTGTTGATTTACTTAGGTAGATCTTGTAAGCTCTCTCGGGGGTATCCGATATGGGAACGGCCTTGGTAAGGGTTAAAAGGAGTCTTCACACTATGCTGTTGACGATCTCTAATTCCGAACCTGTAAGTACCAGATGTTTTATTGTTAATTGTTTACATGCAGCAACAAATCACCACCATGACGAAAGATTCCACTTGCTCATACATACAACTCGATGTCAATGAAAGTTCTCAAAAAGATCAAAGCATATCAAAGTTCAAAGAAAGATTCTACGATACAAAAGGGAATCTACAAAGTAAAGAGACAAAGATCAAAGACGGGAACAACAAATGTATGTATCATAAAGGCTAAAGACGTATGAGCATGTTGGAAAGGCATACAACCATCAGAAACTAAGAAGTGACAAAAGGCAGACAAAGAACGAGGAAAAATCATTCATCAAAGATCACAAAGCATGAAGGAACAAAGACTGAAACTATTCTACAACGACACACAAAGTTCAAGACAAAGAACACAGAAGACCTAATCACGAGGAACATCATTTGAATAACCACCCCTTAGGGGGAGATTGTTAGGATTAAATAAATGTATAAAAGAAGTGATGGTCATTCTAGATTAGGAACTTTGTATCGTGTCGTAGAAAGTTAGAATAGTTTAAGCTTAATGGGCTATGGACTTGGTTAATCTAATATTCCATAAGTTATGTATACGCCTTCTTAAAGTCCATGTAAACCAAGTCCATTAGCAAAAGCCCATGCAAGCCCATCCATTATGATGGAAGTATAAAAGGCACAAACCTCCTCATTTGAGAGGTGGTGCTTGAGTGTGTAATGTGTGTGTTTTAGTAATGAAAGTCTCCCTTTTTTATCTCTCTACTTTCTCTCTCTAGATTACACATCCTTCTCTCCAGTATCCATAAAAGTTAGTGATATAAGTTAGATCATTGGTCTTACAATCCCAAATGGGGATTGGGGCAGGTTTGGGGATGATTTTTGTAATCAGGTTTAGGGATGGGGATGGCCGCCCCTCCCCATTGCCATTCCTAGTCAGAGCACACAAATTTCTCCAATTTCTTTACATCTTCAGTTGTCATCTCTATACAAGCCGGATGGAACATAAAGCATAACAGATATTTATTAAGGACTCACACATAAAATGAGCTATAACTCAGGATGTGTTGGTCGTTTTCCCATCTCAATAACAGTTTCATATAGGAGGTCAATTGATCATCATATGATTGACTATCTAGCAAAGATAATTGAGATTTTTAAGGTTCAGATTAGTAACTAAATTATTGATTAAAAGAAGCATACGACAATATAAGAGTTAGAGTTTAACAGAAATTCATTATCATATTGCCTGCACGTGCCACTAACATGAGGCGTTGTCATTCAAACCAAACGGATGAACCTGAGAAGCATGTTCACCAGTAATTTGCATGCATAACTAAGAACTTTTAAATGGGAAAATAAATGTTTCTTTGTTTTTAAGAAATGAATAGGGCGTTAGAAATGGTTCCAGAATATGCCAAGCAGAACAACCTTTGCAAATAGTAGGCGTAATTGACATCACCATTAAGAAAAAGAATTTGTTCTTTCTTTCACGCAAATTGTTACAAGAGTTATTATGCATATTAGTTGAATATAAAGGGTTTCAATAGTAGTGTTTAGTTTGAGTATTTAGTCAAGTAGGAGTAGGAAACAGTTGCTTGTCGTAACCGAATTAACGTGGTGTTTGGCTGCAAACAGGCGACCTTAAGGGGCGTTTGGCCACCGGCATTCCTCTTGGTTTTTATCCTTTGTTATAAATAGAGGTGGGGGTGAGGCATAAGTACATTCATTCCTTTCATACAAACTATTAATAAAGAGGTGTTTGGGTAAAAGTACGTGTAGGTTCTTTTCTTTATTCCTGTTGTGCACAACAGCTTGTGTGTGTATCGTGTATTCAAAACAAATCCAATCCGCATCATAGTTTCCAGGTTTGTTGTATCAACACAATCAACATCTTTCTTTCCAGGTTTTGTTTCGCATTTTCGCCATTCATTTCAATTCAGTTCAATCGGAGGTTTAATTGATGATGAAATGGGAAACCCTAAATTTTAGCTGGTAGTGGAAAATGGACTGTCTCAAAGTGGGGAGTGATGGGGGACTAAACTATAATAAAATAAAGAAAAATGATTCTTATGCCTAATTAAAAAGCCTACTTGTATGCCTAATGATTTAATCGGTGAATTGTAAGCCTAAATAACATTACTCTAAAATAAATACAGTAAATAAACTTTTGAGTACTTTCTAGATGGAAAATAATAGAGTAAAACAAACCATTAGTCCTTGTGGTTTGGTCAGATTTCGTGATTAGTCCAAAATCGCGAAAATTCACCTAGCTAATCTGAAATTTGAAAAAAAAAAAGTTAAGCGACTGGTCCAAAATTGCTAACGTCGTTACATACCCCTAATAATTGATCCAATAACAAACTACGGTGAAAAGAACCCATTTCTTCACTCCATGTATGTCTGGATTTATCATCTATGGACGCAAATTAACAAGAAGGTGCACTAGTTATTTAAAGCATATATACTCCATATCTATTCAGGAAAGTCCATAATAATCTAAAGCACACTGTATGCTGAAGGCCGAATAGTATGAAGCATTTACTGATATGGTATTAGCACCACACATCACACAATTTTGGTTATTGCTTTCGGTTTTTCTAAATTGCCAAGTTGTTGCAGTACTTGAGTTTAAAAATTGATATAATGCCTCTAAAATGAAATATCCCATCATGCATTGTACTGACTGAGCAAAATATGTTGTTTGGTGTAATGTAAGCTTAATGAATTCCCTAATAAAAACGGCACCACAATTTCCCTAATAATTAATATGAAAGGTATAACTAAGATAATGTATTTGATAAATCACATTGTTAAAGCCCATAGAGTAGCAAAACACATAAGAAGAACAAAACAAAAGAAAAGTAACATAGCCAATTCTGTAACAGTACTGAATAAAATGGCTTCTCAATATAATGATAACCATTTGCTTCAAAACATGTATATCCTTAACTTTAATGCTAGACAATCATGACTGAATTTTAAACCTGCAAAATATAACAGGATTAATTAGATATATATGCAAATCAAGGCGATGCTGATTACAAAAACTTGTTAATTTAAAATGGTTTGCGCCTAACACTATTATTTATGTAACACTTGCTGTTACAAAAAAATCAATCATCAAAAATTTTCCCCAAACTTAATCCAAAATACCCTCAATTTATTGTCCCTAACACACTGAAGACAAATTAATTAATTCTGGTAATGGGTAGACCTGGACTGAATTGTCAAGTATTTACATTTGAGTATGTCTGAATCATGCATGCATTATAAATCAGGTAAAAAAATGATTCAAATATTTTTAAGATGAACCTAGCTAAAATATTTTTCAATTGATTTATTAGGTTTCGATATCATAACTCATCTGAAAGAATTCACTACAGAAGATATGGGAAAAATTTCAATTAGCAAGCCAACATTGTTAGATTCAATGAAATGGCCTCTCACCTTAACCACAACAGTACCGCTACTGTGAACGAGTTCAATGCATCCTTATGCATCATCATCTAAAGGACAGTGAGAGCATATAAACTGTTCCAAATTCTTCGCATCTTCAATTGTCATCTTTATACAAGATGGATGGTACCTACAACATAATGGACAAATATTTAGGGTTCACATATACATAGATTATATAACTCGAGGTGTACGTGTTGGTCGTTTTCGATTCCCATCCCATCAATAGTTACATACAGGGGGTCTTAATCATCAAATCATTGACAATCTAGCTAGCAAAGATAACTAAGATATTCAAGGTTCAGATAAATAACCCAAAAGCTTGATAGAAACAAGCATATGACAATATAGTAACCGCTTTTTATTAAATCCATTATAGATCACTGAAACCAAAAGCCCATAACATTAGGGTTAACTGACGTCACCATTAAGGAAATGAATTTGTTTCCTTTTTTTAATCACGCAACAATTAACTGAAGTCGCACATGCATATTACATGTGTACGTAATTTCTAATTATGGCAATGATATCACAACCATATAAACCACCATTTTTATCCAATACCTATTTATGCTTCTTTTTTTCCTACATTGTAGCATGATGAACTATAAGGGTATACAACATGTAGATTCATGACAAATAAAATACAAATTTCAACAACATATATATATACCATTCCCTGCATCCTTCACATTTCACCATGAAATCATCCGGATTATATGGCATTTTACACTTGCAGTACCTTCATATATAAGAAGGAAAAACACAGTTAATTATTTCTTACTGTATGATTCAGAATATACCAATGATCCATAAAAAACCTCAATATAGTACTCACACAACAACATCATCGGGATTGAAATCACCAGTAGCGGCATTGTACTCAAACCGACAGAAATAGTCCTCGTCACCTGCATTCTCCAGCTTCTTATAATCCTTAAAAGAATGCACAACACACTTCCCTTCAATTGTACGCGCACTCTGCCAATCATAATGATCCGATAAAAATAGCTCCGTAGCACCATGAAATGTCCGCCTCCCTCCCAACGCCTCCTCCGGCCGGTAATACCACCTAACCCTAACCTTCACATTGTTCTTACTATCAGCCTCTAGCTTCTCTACTCTGGCCACATACGGAAGGCTCTTCGGATCAACCGGCCTCATTAACACACAATCACCCGCTGTAAGTAAATAAAAAACAAGTTCAAAGTACTAATTTTTAGTTAACAAAATCAACCCGATCTTTTCAACCTTGAATTTGCATGAACATGTATCACTACACAAACACATTCCACATGACCACATCTATTAAACAAATCTATTAATTGAGATTTCAAGTGTTTGCGTGATATCAAAACACTCGCAAACATAACACACATAACAGAATCTCCTATACATTATTGCCAAGTTCAAAGCACCAATCTTTATAAAGAGAAATTAAAACTTTCTAACCTAAAATGAGCATATATGACTATATAAACACGATCACATCTACTAATCAAAAAGTTACAGTCAAAATCAGTGTTTCCGTGACCATAAACATTTGAAGATTAATAAATAGAGAAATAACTATATATGTTGTTAAAAAAAATAATAAAATAAAATAAAATAAATAAAAAATTGTACCTAAAACTAACATATATAACTGGACAAATACGTTACACAAACATACATACATAATAATGTAAATATAAAGATGCATAGATTAAGAGATGATGATATACGTTGAACGATCTTCTTAGTTCGTTTGATTGTGTATGAATCAACATCTTTCTTTCCAGGATTCGTGTTCGCCATTAAAACTGAAGATGAAATTACGGTAATTAAATGAATTTAAGTTCAAACTGAGGTTAAATTGATGATGAAAATGATGGATTGAGGTTCAATTTAGGGGTGAAAAAAACCCCTAAATTCTAGCTAATTGTCTAAAAAACTAAGTGTGTTGTTGAGACTAAATTGTGGATTAAAACAAAAATAAAAATTTTATGTTTTACAAGGAAAATTAATTAACAAAAAAACATAAAAGCAAAAAACAAAAGTTTTGATTTTTGTTTTTGTTTTTTAGTACTCCCACGTCTCTAGATAGGTGTCCACTATTGACTTTTAANTTTTTTTTTTTTTGTTGTTGTTGTTGTTGTTGTTTTTTTTGACCTCAAATTATTTAGTTTGTGCTATGTACGTAGTAATAATTTATGCAAAATATATGAATGGATTGGGTTTTAAATGTATTTTCATTGGTATAATTTTCATCAAGTATTGCATAACACAAATGAAATAATTTAAGGTCATAGTTAAAAAAAATAAAAATAAAAAAATAAAAAAATAACCCTTTAAAAGTCAACAGTGGATATTTATTTATAAATATATTTAAAACTTTAAAAATCGACAGTGAACATTTATTTATAATTGATGCAAAATATATATGAATAAATTTTATGTCTTTAATGCAGTAATAAATAGATTTTATTACTTTGGGTGAAAATAATTAATAATTTGACTGAGTTAAATGGCTATTACATGGCTTTTGAGATTGTGTTGGGAGTTATTGCAAGTTTTTACTTTTATAGTAGTATACTTTATTGTTGATACGTGAATTAATTATTGCATTAGATTAGTAACTAGTTATTTCTATTGAGATTGTACAAAGTGTCCTGAAGGCATTGGTTAAGGTGCATTGATTTATTCTGAATTTTCGTATAATTTTAAATTAAAAAATGTATATGATAAGCATGTATTAAATTTGTACATTATTTTAATTAGTGGAGTTTTTTTAATTTAATAAAAGCACTAGCAAAGTATCCGCGTATTGCAGCGGCGGGTACCCTGTAATCAAAACTTTTAGTGAATAATATTATTCGATTATATATTTTTCGTGATAATAACTTTACGCATTGCGAGAATTTTATAGAATAACTTTATCGCACACTATCTGATATAAATATGGTAGAGTACCCGTGCATCACGATGCTGTGATGATTGACGGTGAAAGGTACTTGCCAGTCAATTAATGTTGTGTAATATTCATCACAATATTATGTAACATGTAAACATAGAGTAATAAACATTAGTTCGTGTAAATATATGATTAGGAAAATCTATATAGGACATTGCTTAACAAAATATGAATTACGGTATTTAAAAGCTACACATTTTTCATACCTTATAACCACTTGATATTTTTTGTACTTTGGCGTGTATGATTTTTTTCAATTGAATTTAAATGCCCGGGTTATGATGACACGTTAGTATCTTGTTTAGCCGACCGAATTGAAGGACCAACGGTCCGGTCTCAGACGGATTCTTTTCTTATTTCGGTCTCGATCCGGTTTGGTCCGGTCGGTCCGGACAGGTCTTACGTAAAACCCGACTATTACGCCTACTTGGACCGGACCGGACCAACCCGGACGGGGACCGAACACATTCGGTCCGGTTCTCGGTCTAAGGTTTTGGGCTAGTTCGGTCTCGGTTTGGTCTGGTTTTGGCCGGTCCGGTCTAGTTTTGAACCGTTGATCACCCCCATAACACATTATTCATATTTAAGTTTAAAAGGAAAATCATTTTCTCATAAAGTATAGATATTTGCAACTCTAAGTTACTGCATCTTTTATATAATAAAAGAATTACATCATTTCAGAGTGTTTTTGCCAGAACAATCTTAGTGGAAAAAAAATTGGACCAATAGGAGACATCGATTTTGCCACGTAGGCGAAATCAAGCAATATGATTGGCCAATAGAAAGTCAAAATTGAATTGATTTTGGTCAAACTTTAATAAATTTGGTGAAGAATTTGATTAAGGAAAAAAATGCATAAAAATATAGATGTCAAATTTATGAAAACAAAAACTTTAAAAAAGAGAAAGTAATTAATAAAACTTTAGTGGTTGAACTTTAAATAAATTATGTAGAGCCTAGTGTAAAATTACAAGTTTCCGTGTTTTCTAATAACTTTAGAAAAAACACAAATAACTCCTTACACTTTGTACCCCTTATACTTTATAATAATAAATTTGTTTAAAATTACATGAGTATTAGTACTAATTTTTAGACTTTCACCCATTAAAATTATAAAATTTGGTAAATATGCTAATTAGTTTTAATATTGTTAGTTTTAGACTTCCATCCATTAGAATATATATATATATATATATATAAATATATATATATATATATATTTAAATAAGGACTCATGTTATTCTATTTAAAAGTTTAATTCATGCGTACACGGGTTTGAATATTAAATACGGCTAAAATATTAGTAACGGGAATATAAATATCAAATGGTAAGCACGAGTTACTATGATATGAAAATAAATATACGCGATGCTATTTATAACAACGACTCATGAAAGTAAATATATGCGTAATAGTTGGCCGTTGTAAAGGAATTAAACTATGTACATGAGAATTATTAAGCAAGAATACATAGTTTTTAATCAAGTTATTACGTTACTATATTACGATAATGTTATTGAGTTGGTAATCACGTAGGTGAGATACAACCATTCTTCTATACTTATGATTTAACTTTTTTTTGTCATACACACCAACTTTTAGTAACTTTTTTTAAATGTTTTATTGAAAACTTATACACTTAATATTTGTGTTTTTACTATAAACACACTAAGCTATGATAGAAATAGTTGTGAGTTCACAGGTTTTTTACTAAGCTTTTCAAAAAAAACTTATAGTTTTATCATAAACTTATTGTGTTATGGTAATTGAATAAGCCAATAAGCACCTTTAATAAGCATAACCGAACACCCCCTGTAGTTCTAATATGAATTTTTTTATTTGATGTTATAACTAACTTTGTTGTTATCCTCACTGTAATGCAACATGTAAGTGGTTTTTGCAGTTTTATGATCTTATCACACATGCTAAAGTGTAATGCAATTTGTTGTGTGCGTATTTTAGAGGAGGATTAAGTATCAACACATGATTGTCATGGAACGCTATGGGTATCAACCAACGGTCTAAAATATGGGTATCTTTTATACCTTGATGATTTAGGCCGATTGTAAAGAAAGTTGCACTAAAGTGAAAGTCGGTAAGGATTCGAACAATCCTAAAAGACTTACGAATGCACTATTTGTCATTTTTTTTCATGAATTTATAATTTACTTATATAAGTAATTATAATTTTCTTATATAGTTCGGTCTAAGAGAAAAATTATTTTTATACATTATACATAAACGTAAGATTAAATTTGAGTTATACATATTACTTTTTTTTGTTTCTCTTTATGTAATAAAGAAGCTATAGTGTAAACATCTATGCTAATTTGGTAATTTTATGATCAAACATGAGAAGTAAATAACGCAAACTTATAAAAGTACAATTTTCCAAACAAAAAAGTACATTAGTAAACATGGTATGATGGTTATTCACAGTGTTGCAAAACAAGGCCTACCAAGGCCGATTAATCGCCGATTAGGTGCTACAAGGTCACCAACCATGCCGATTTGTGTAAATCGGTAAAAAAAACTCAGTCAACCGTAGTCAACGACGGTTAATGACAGTCAACGGTGGTCAAGCTTGTCCGAAACCTTTAAACCTTGCTAGAAATTCCCAAAACTCACAGTAAAATGGTTTAAGAAGTTATACTTATTGTTTATAGCTATTTCAAGATGTTTTTTTAAGAAAAATCTTGCTAGTAATACCTAAAATTTGCCGGAAATACCTAAAACTTGACGGAAATACATAAAACTTGTCGAAAATGCCAAACCGATTAATCACCGAATAATCCCGCCTAGGCCGATTACAAGCTACAGGGGGGTCGACTGTCCGACTAACCGATTCACGATTTTTGCAACCTTGGTTATTCATAATCAAGGGAATGAATTAATCTTCAAAGCTATCTAAATATGCTATATATTTTAACGAAAATATAAGTAAAAGAAATACCACAACACATCGTAAATTGATCACATGAGTTTGCAAAACTAAAAGCATATATCACTAACATCTCATGCAAGTCAAGTATCGTCATGTGATTTTGCTTGAATAATAAAATATAATTTTTAATCAAAAAACATTCTCCTAAAATAATACGTAGATTATAACATATATAAATATGATTTTTAGTCCACCAAGTAAAACTAATTGAAACATGTTAAGTGATTCATTTCTTAATCGATAATAATACATAATCAAAACGAAATTTTAAAAACTCTGTGCGTGCACATGTATTATAACTAGTTTTAAGGGGTCGCAGTTGCATGGATAAAGGAGGAAAAACAAAAATAATAATAATAATAATAATAATAATAATAATAATAATAATAATAATAATTAAAAATAAATAAATAGAAACACCAAGGGGCCTACTTGCATAAGTTATAAACTAAAAAGCAGCGTAGTCAAGAGCTACAAGTAATGTCTTAAAAACCGGGTCTCGTCTCGAATCGACCCCGTCAAATCACCGGATCACTGGCTCAATTGGTTTGACGACAGGCCAACTTAATTTAATTTAATTTTCTGTTTATGTAGATTACAATATTTAGACCACCAAACATCTATAAAACTTTAAATATTTAATATTAAAGGTACATACAACTTAAAAAATTCATTATAAAATACCAAACACATACAATTCAATAATAATACAAGTTTCAAAACTTAAAAACAACATTTATCCATCACAAACACTACCGATTTTGATGAACCAGGTTAACTTTGGTGACATGAAACTCGGCGAGTAAAACTCTGTTTTCAAGCCCAAAAAGACCGGTTCATTTTGGCCCGTTTTTCGACCAAAAACAGTTCAACCAGCCGAATCGAACTAGGTTTCAAAACACTTGTTATTGTTGATATAATCTTTTTGAATGGCACATATTCACAATCTACACAAGCTAATCTCACACATAATAATACATCATATATGTCTCATCCGAGACTTAAACCCACAACCTTAATTGACCACTGTACCGCTAGACCAAATGCCCTTTTGTTTTATGCGATTTTCCCAATCACATTTAATGCACTTTATCTTTATAAAATATATAAGAATGAATAGAAGACGTCATCATATCAACCCATTCACATAATATCTAGCTGAAGCTAATGCTACCTCACCGATGCACATGGATACTCAAAACCCATAATATATTAAAGAAAGAAATTCATGAGCTCAGAACAATACATACATGCACTATTACCCATTTGAATGCAAGAACAAACACAAATCATTATACTTTACAGAATACAAGTAAAAGAAAATGAATTAATCTAAATTTATTGTTTATCCCGGTTGTATGTATTACCTGGTTTCAACTGTCCTTTGGAGCCAACCTTTTTCGGGGCCCACGTTCATTAAGGTGAGATGTATCAAACTCCTACCAAATCAAAACTCAGTATTAGTCATTCTCGCAAAATAGACATGCAAATTTTATAGTTGCAACATCACAGAAAGAAAAGAAGCTAGCACTCGTTTATAGCAGTTCCATTTTGAGGTCACACATATGCTAATAATCCTAGTAACCCAAAAATGTCAACCAATACAGGACTTGAAATCCATTGTACAAGAACGGGAAGTCAATAAGTGAGCCTATAACTTTTTATTTTTTTTAAAGAAAAAAGAGAAAAAAGAAAAGACTACTGTTTTAACAGATCTTGGTGTGGAATATTTGTTCCATTAAAGTGACAAAAGTAACACATCAAAGGCTCCCCACTCCCCCATTTGCTTTTTAAAAAGACACATAAAGGTAAAAGGATCAAAATATATAAAAGAAAACCCTTGTATGAAAGAAACCTCGTCTACAAAAAGGTAAATGCATCTAATTATAACGTGATTGTGACTTTTACTTATGAACGAGTCAATTTGGGTCATGGATTATTTCAAACATGTAATAAAGATCAAATCACAACTTTAGACAGTGGAATGTGTCAAACGCCTTGAAAGTCACCTAATATTTATTTTTAATGCATACAACCTCCTACATCATATCATTCAAAGATTTAGATTACTTTCGTAATATTATCGCTCTTGCAGCCAAATTTAATACATTAAGTATGTATATGTAATTTAGAATTTGGAAAACCAAAGTGTTTGCAAGTCACTCCGACGGTCCAACCTATTTGTAGGCATAGTAAAATATGAACCCCTGCCTAAAATTGACCCCTAGCTTCAACCCCAACCTGTGTGACCCAATGCACCCAACCCACCAATCTTGCCACTTCTATCTAACAGAGCATGTAATATATTTCGGTCATTCAATTTCCATAAAGCATGACTTTGCAACAGTTGTGAACCCTAAAAGCTTGTATCAAAATTCCAAAGTCTTGGTCTGTGTTCATTTACAGATAATTCAATACTATCAAGATAGAAAGCCACCAAACCCGACTGAACAGTGTGAAATTTTAATAACGGTCATATCATATCCATATCTATAACTGAGAAAAAAACAAGATGCGTAACAGAAAAGCTTCCATGTCTGTAATTGAGAAAAGATAAGATGGGGTACCTTAAAAGTGAGAAAGCTCACTCCTTGCTTGATTTTGTCCAGAAAAATCTCTTTTTCCTTGAACTGTTGTCTGACATGGATCTGTTTGGTTTGTAGCCAAAAGAGAAGTGTCTCCTTAAGAATGGCTTTGTTGTACTAGTAGAGGTCTTCATGCTGGAACTTGAGCCCATCCTGGGACCTTTGCCACTCGTAAGGCGGTCAAACAGAACAGAATCGCCATCCATCACCCGATTCCTTAATTTTTTGCAGAGTTTACCCTTTAAATCCATTTGAGCTCCTAGTGCTTTTTCTGATAACTTGAGAACCTTTTTTTCTCCTAAAGTACAAATGGGGCATGCTGGATCATACTTATTCACCTCAGGTGTCATATTCTCTAAACATTCCGCATGGTAAATATGCCCACAAGTCAGAACAGAAACAACAGGAAGCCCATTAGTGGCAACGATTTTCTGGCTGCTAAAAGATGATCTTTCAGTTAGAAGTCTGGAGCAGAAACCACACGTCTGCATATCTATAGAAGGAGAAGATGAAACCCTGCCACTAGATCTGCTAATCCTATCACGACTAAAGCTTAAAGACCCACTATCAAAAGACCATCTATCTCTATTAGAAGTTGCCACCAGCTCAGAAAAGGCCGGAATAGACCAGCTATCAGAAGATCCACCATGCGACCCCCTGTTCGATTTATTGCTCCACCCAGGATGCATAAAAGGAGAACCCTCCTCAGATATTGAAAAGTTAGGTGACATTATGCCTCGAATTCGGCTATCTGAAACTTGACGCAGTAGATGGTGCCCAGGGGATCGGCGAGGCCATCTTGATGGGGTCAAGCTTGACAGAGGCATAACGTGACCTTGGGAAGAAGATAAAGGAGATGCCGAAAAGGATGAAACTGAATGACTTGGTGTTGACATTTTGGTTGGAGATAGTTCCAAAGGTACTGGAGCTCCCCTCAGCTCCTTTCCCTAAACAATGCATAAAGAATACGAGAGATAAAACAAGACTGCAAATCAGAAATTTGCAATTCCCATAAAAGTGTCAATATTGATAACTCACCTCATGAAGATTCTTGGAATTTAATGGATCTGCAAGGACAAGTAGATGTGTGTCATATTAAGAAGAGTACATTCAGCTAATATAAAGTTCTTACGATAGATCATAATTAATCGACTATGAAGTGATTTATAAAATGTGACAAACAATGAACTTAGAATATTAATATGTATAGATATCTTAAGGGGGGGACTTCAAATTTGAACTTACACTAGATTAACTATATTCACTATGCCATATGCTTTAGTAACTTATTCCCACAGAGAGACTACAAAATATTACTTATTTCAGAAAGAAATGCATCCTCTAACAGCTGAACACTAGTAGGAAGTGTGCATGCTACAAATAACATATACGAGGTAACGCCCCCCATTCATAACCACATGAATCAAATTCGGCCATTTCTTTCCCAGGGGAAAGCCTTTAACAGCTGCACCAAAGTTCACCCCTTTGCAGCACTAAATGCTTGTTCCTAGTTTATGTACATGAAGATTTTGTAGTAAAGTGTACATACAGACAAGGAGCATTTTGATGCCACGTGCATATAAATTTGGAACATACAGTCTATATGCACATTTTGCCTTAAATTTATAGTGTATTATGATACCCCGGTCCGGTGTGTACATTTTGCTTCGGTAACAATACGACAATTTTGCTTCCAGTGTAAAACGCACATATAGATGAGTAGCAAAATGACGTACACAATAACATAGACAGCAGAAGATCACAGGATTTCCAAAATACCATGTTCCTTTCGTGAGGGGAAAAGTTGGATGTAATGCTACATTAGAGCAATATTTAGTTCAGATACCAGACTTCATAAACTTTTACATTAGAATAATTATGCTAGATATGGTCTATTACTCAAGCATACCTATATAGGGTCCATATTCCCTTGCATTTTACACTCTATCCTGGACATATAGCCTCTAATAAAGAAGCAGTAACTTTATCCACTGACCAAGTTCGAACACTCAACCACAGGGCCAGTCCAAAGATATAGAAAATATTCATATGTAAGAAACAATGGTGCATTGAGCTGCTTATAATTGAATAACCATGTATTTGATAAGAAAGCATAATATTGCTGCATTTTGTTGTAGGAAGTATCTGCTCTAATTAGTATCTACTATCTTAGTTCTATTCTCTCATCTGCAACTGCCAGTGGCACTTCTACAGTACTTGAAAGGAAAAACCCACTTCACATTGTTGCACACTGAGCCGAGAAAGAATGATAGTGAATCACCGGGATGACTCCATCTTCCAAACAGCCAACAAAAGATTTAGACAATTTAGGCCCTTCATTTCTTCCAACAAGATCTACATCATGGTAACACTACCTAATCCTGGGTCAGAAAAGTATTGTCTTTGTAACATGGAAATTTTCAAACATAAAAAGGTAGCAGGGTTACACATGTGAAGATTTCTCACGACCATGTGAGAGTATACGTCATGAAATCCTTCACAGAACAATAGCTGTCGATTTCCTTGGTTTGGCTTAACTTGATCTCATGATATCAGACTTCGATATGAAAGGATTTATCAAGAAAAAGCTCATTACATGCTAAACCTACAGGAATCGTTCACCAGCCTTCCTATTAAAAAAACTCATGCCCAATGGTTTAGTTCAGCAAACAAGCTAAACACCTAATAATGGGTATTTAGGCCCTATAAAAGTGACGCAAAGCAACCCAACATCATGATAGAGCTAGAATTGGCGTTGCATTTCGAAAGCTAAGCTATATCACTCATGATTGAAAGTTAAATATACTAGAAATTGAGAATCAATGATAAAAATACGTGAACATAGTAACTAACAAAAATATATAGCCAAAAGATCAGGGTTGTTCATACAAACTGACCTGGCTGAGGAACAACAATTTCTTCAGAAAACGACGCCTTTTGCCAGGTGAGACTTCGCGAACTATCCAATGGACTGCCGTCTGTAGCAAAAGTGGTTTCTACAGTTGTATAAGATTTATTATCCATCCTATCATTCATACTACCGCCATCAGAATAGCAATTTAGCGATGACTCTTCACCAGCTACGCGACCTCTGTTATCCCAACGAAAGCTCCATGATGGCGAATACCGATCATGCCTAGGCACAACATCACTAACAGATCGATCTGTAATCGTTCTGTCTTTAGCAGCAACACAACATGCGGACCCCATCTTCACTCACATAAAAAAAATGTTCTCACTTCAAACTACTATTGTGTCCTCTAAAATCTTCTAATAGATGTAAATCTAATTAATTTAACCCTGCAAATAAAAAGGTGATAGAATCTAAGCATAAACAATCTGACGCAATGCAAAAGGTGTAAGTAAAGACATAAAAGGTAGATCCATTTCTCCCCCATGAAGGAAGGTTCATAAAAAAGTTTACTTTTACAACAAAATTTACTCGAACCAATAGAAACATTTATGCATCTTTCCATAACTAAGTAAAGCATTAAACGAGTAACAATCTATCGAAGCAATGTTTAGATTCCCCACAAATTTTACCCTCAAAACCGTCAAAATGTTTAAACCCCTAAATGCACAAAGCTAATCTAACAAGTACTATTTCATTCAATAACACAAGCTCGATAACATCAAAGTATATAAACTGCCAATAACGAGATTGATCATAAAAGTCCCGTGAACAATCTAACGAACAAATGCATAGATTCTCCTCAAATTTTACACTCAACTATTGTTTCAGCCGATAGCACGAGCTCGATAATACCAAATCGTTGAATCTCCTAAATGCACAATTGCACAAAGTTAAACAGACAATCTATCACAATTAAATATCGTTTCCATCAGTAACACAATTAAACCTCTAAACACACAAACTTGTCACTAACTCACTATAACGAGATTCACACCATTACAACATCCTTTAAACGGACAAACTGTCATACACACCGCTAAATTTCTACATTCAACAATTATACCACCTAACATAAGCACCAACGTCAAGTCACGATATCGAGATTCGGCAACAACATACTCCTAAACGTCTACACATATACATTCACAACAACAAAATTAAACCGCTAAACGCCCAAAATGTATAGATTCACCTCAAATTCCACTCCTAAGTATCCTTTCCGCCGATAACACAATTAAACCGCTAAACGCACAAACGCGCCGCTAATATTTCCAACAATAATAACTATACACAATTACAGCTCATCATCATAGCACTAAATTCAACAATTATATATATATATATATATATATATATATATATATATATATATATATATATATATATATATATATATATATATATATATATATACATCAAAACAACAACAAGATGTAAATAAATAAATTAGACCTAATTCCAAGAAATTTATATATAAAAATAACTAACAGATCCGAAATAAATGACGGATTAATAACATACCTAAACAGTCAGACTTTTAATTAAATTTTTATAAAAAAAAATGAATTTGTACAAGTGATGTGATGTGATGTGATGAAACCCTAACATACCTTTTTTGTTTTTGTTTTTGTTTTTTTATATAACCGCCACAAGTGTGTGTGTGTTTTTTTTAGTGTGTGAGAGAGGAAGAAATGGTGGTGGTTGTTGAGCTAACGCCGTTTCATGACACGATTTATTTGTTTCGGTCCCTCGGGTGGTTCTTACTTGGGTGGAGGGACCGAAATCGACACGAAAATTAACGAGTTATGTTAAGTAAAAACATGTTTAGCAGTGTTCAGGTTGATCTCACGACCAATCTAACTTGTTTAACTCGAGTGACATGTTTCTTTGGGTTAAATGGATAGATCTGACAACCATTTAACCAAAGCAATACGTTTAACTCACTAACCCGTTTAGATAAATGGCCGAGTATGTGTTAGGCGTAAACAAATTAGGGTTGATAAACCTGACCTGATTATTTAAAAAGGTCGTGCTCGGGTGGTGAGTTTCTAACCTGCCGAGCCGACCCGAATATTGAATAAAATAAGAAATTTTATAATCATTGTTGATCTAAAGCTTTTAATAAATAGCATTTGACTTAAAATTTAAGGATAATTGTTTCTAAATGTAACGAAGTTATCACTTTTTACTAAGGGTCCGTTTGGTTGGGGGGTGTGGAATGGGTTTTAAAGTGATGTGACATTTAAAGATTGTTTGGTTGTAAAAATTTAAAGAGGGAATGGATTCAAAAATGATGTGTTGATGGGTATTAAATTTTTAGTGGGCCCATTTACCCCTCTACTCTCATCTTTTTCTATATTTCTTTTAATTAATAATATTTTTTATTAAGAANAGACCCCATCTTCACTCACATACAAAAAATGTTCTCACTTCAAACTACTATTGTGTCCTCTAAAATCTCGTAATAGATGTAAATCTAATTAATTTAACCCTGCAAATAAAAAGGTGATAGAATCTAAGCATAAACAATCTGACGCAATGCAAAAGGTGTAAGTAAAGATATAAAAGGTAGATCCATTTCTCCCCCATGAAGGAAGGTTCATAAAAAAATTAAACCGCTAAACGCCCAAAATGTATAGATTCACCTCAAATTCCACTCCTAAGTATCCTTTCCGCCGATAACACAATTAAACCGCTAAACGCACAAACGCGCCGCTAATATTTCCAACAATAATAACTATACACAATTACAGCTCATCATCATAGCACTAAATTCAACAATTATATATATATATACACCAATCTATACATACATACATCAAAACAACAAGAAGATGTAAATAAATAAATTAGACCTAATTCCAAGAAAATTATATATAAAAATAACTAACAGATCCGAAATAAATGACGGATTAATAACATACCTAAACAGTCAGACTTTTAATTAAATTTTTATAAAAAAAAATGAATTTGTACAAGTGATGTGATGTGATGAAACCCTAACATACCTTTTTTGTTTTTGTTTTTTGTTTTTTTTATATAACCGCCACAAGTGTGTGTGTGTGTGTTTTTAGTGTGTGAGAGAGGATGAAATGGTGGTGGTGGTTGTTGAGCTAACGCCGTTTCATGACACGATTTATTTGTTTCGGTCCCTCGGGTGGTTCTTACTTGGGTGGAGGGACTGAAACCGACACGAAAATTAACGAGTTATGTTAAGTAAAAACATGTTTCGGTCAGTGTTCAGGTTGATCTCACGACCAATCTAACTTGTTTAACTCGAGTGATATGTTTCTTTGGGTTAAATGGATAGATCTGACAACCATTTAACCAAAGCAATATGTTTAAACTCACTAACCCGTTTAGATAAATGGCTGAGTACGTGTTAGGCGTAAACAAATTAGGGTTGATAAACATGACCTGATTATTTAAAAAGGTCGTGCTCGGGTGGTGAGTTTCTAACCTGCCGAGCCGACCCGAATATTGAATAAAATAAGAAATTTTATAATCATTGTTGATCTAAAGCTTTTAATAAATAGCATTTGACTTAAAATTTAAGGATAATTGTTTCTAAATGTAACGAAGTTATCACTTTTTACTAAGGGTCCGTTTGGTTGGGGGGTGTGGAATGGGTTTTGAAGTGATGTGACATTTATAGATTGTTTGGTTGTAAAAATTTAAAGAGGGAATGGATTCAAAAATGATGTGTTGATGGGTATTAAATTTTTAGTGGGCCCATTTACCCCTCTACTCTCATCTTTTTCTATATTTCTTTTAATTAATAATATTTTTTATTAATAAATTATTATATAAAATAACTATACTATTAAAATATTTCTTATAATATATTTTCTCTTTCCTAATTTTTTTTTCAAACATTTCCCAAATCTTTCAAACCATTCTCAAATCCAAATCTAATTCTAAACCCACCTACAAAACAAACGGGCCCTAAGTTGTGTATGTATCTTTTAATTTTTCGAAACAATGCAAACATTTTACTAATCATACTATTATATGCATAATTTAACATTTTGGTTAGAGTTATTTACATAAATCGTCCTTGTGGTTAGGACCAAATTGCAACGTTAGTCGTTACTGTCAGTTATAGTTATTTACATAAATCGTCCTTGTAGTTATGCCAAAATTGCAGCAGTAGTCCTCATTGTCGGGTCGCCATGTGTCACCACCTTAGTAGTGCCACGTGGCATCAGGTCGGGTCGGGTCGCCATGTGGCACCACTCAGGTGGTGACACGTGGCGACGTATTAATAACTCCCACTTTGCTCTCGCCCGGATTCGAATGCGGGTCACTGGCTCGTGGGTGAGAGTGATGCCCAGCTGGGCTGGAGCATACTGTCATTAGTATGCACTTAATTTCCTTTTAACCCTTTTTTACTTCAGTCCGTTTTCTATTTAATAAAAGATTCAAATATATTTTGGCCTATCAATTTAAAATACTTATGAACCAGTCCAAAAATAATAAATTTTTTTTACGTAGTGTACGGATATTTGTCTTTTTATTTGTCCAAAAATATCCGTACACTGTGTAAAAAGTTATTATTTATTTATTTATTTTTTTAAGTTCACGAAAAAATTCACAAGATCTGGTATGTTGGTGCAAGAAAAAGTTGTGAAGGAAGTTTTTCTAAAGGTGGATATTTTATCTGAAAAAAAATTATAAAATATACGTTTGTGCATTAAATCGTTTTTTTTTGCATCAAAAATTCGTTTTTGCACCCAACTTCTTTTGACTTTTTTCATCAAAATAACATTGCGCATCTAACTAAAACAAGTTGAAAATTTTGTGCATCAAAATTTTATTGCGCATCAAAATTCGTTTTTTGTGCATTAAAGAAAATGTATAAAAACTCAAAATTAGAAAAACTTCTTTCACAAAAGTCTTATGCACCAACATACGCGATCTTGTGAAATTCTTTTGGATTTTTTCGTGAACTTTTTTTTTAAAAAATTATATATATATGTGTGTGTATATATATATATATATATATATATATATATATATATATATATATATATATATATATATATATATATATATATATATATATATATATATATATATATATATATATATATATATATATATATA
>LBNU01014550.1:4209-23034 GCA_014162995.1 Artemisia annua
TTTTTTTTTTTTTTTTTTTTTTTTTTTTTTTTTTTTTTTTTTTTTTTTTTTTTTTTTATGTTCACTCTATTTCACGTTCCCGGGATTGACTTCGCACTAGACTTTTTTTTTGTATTTTTCTTCAAAAACGTGTCGAGTCGATTCGGTAATGCTCCATTCAGCTCCGTTTTCCTCACATTTGCCTTGTTTTCAATCCTTTTGTACCTGAAATACACAAAAACACACTCCAAGGATATTTGTAGCATTATTAGGTTATATTTGGGTGTTTTTGGTCGTTTTGGCTCGGAAAATGGAAGAAAAGATATGTGTAAAATGACACATATCAGTTATCTCGATTGCATACATAATTGCATCATACTAGTATAATTTAGGACTGGGTAAGTACGTAAATTATGTATGAACAAGTTGCGTGGATGGATTTAATTGTATCATTAAGAGTCAATAGGGTCAAGTAAATAAAGTAAAGGGGGCATTATGAATAAAGTCCGCTATACAATAGCTATTTTTGTAACGTACGATCAAAAGAAAACCATAAAACCTCTAGGGAGATATTAAGAGACTATCGGAGAGCGGCAGTAGCACAAACTTGAAGGAGTTCGTTGTTCGTTTTTCGATCACGGTTCAAGGTAAGCATTTTATTTTTGAATCGATAATCTTTTTCAACGTGGTTCTAATTCTTTCAATTTGATTTTTCTTTTTCAAACAACTAGTCATTGTTTTCTTGTTAAAAATTTGCATGCATAACAAGTTTGATTAATTAACCTGCATGTGTTGTATTAATAGAGTACATAGTATATACAGACTAGTTAGAAATCTATCAATCAACGAAGCCTGACAAACGGGTACATGAAAACCTATCCTGGGAATTCAGGCGAGTTTGATAGATTTGCGAAATCGAGTACACCTAAAAATATGTTGCTATAAGTAAATTGTGCTACTCGATTTTTTTTGGTAATGTTACTCTATTACAGGTTTCTTGATTAGTTTTTTTTTTATCGATGTGCTTTCGTTACTTGATCCATATTTTGTGCATGCATGTTTATACTTGTAATGATTATGACTATATTCCCAAAAAAGAAAAAAAGTTGTTAGACCCAAAAACCATATGATCTGAAATTGAGAAATATATTTTTGCTAGTTTTTAACCGTTAAAAAATGTGTGTTTTATTCTTGATTACCTTCTAACTTCCTTTCTTGATTATTTTTTAGTAACAGTTGTATTGAAAGCCTTGACAAAACCTGTTACAATGATTCAACACCCTTTCAACGGAAATAATAACGGAGGAGCTGAATTCATCCCTCGTCAAAGTGGTTCGAATTCCCAATTTGACAACTCATATAAGCGAAACAACTCAATCACTCAAATGTCAACGAGTATGACTTCTGCTGGTCAACAGTCCAACCGCTCATGTATCCCTATGAGTAGAGGAGCCACCCATATATACTACAAGACAAGAATGTGAAACAGTTTGTTGAGGGGAGATTTCCTAAGGCCGCTGATTGTTGTAATTACGCTCACGGCCATAATGACCTACGTGAACCAGTACTAAATTGGCAAGAAAATGCTAATAATAAAGGTGGAAGAAATGGAAGTAGGAATTGGAATGAGGATCATAAGAGGACTCCTCAAAGGGGAATTTGCTGGAAGTTTTTTCGTGGGGAAGAATGCCCGTATGGAGAAATTGTGGCTACTCTCATGATGCTAAAGCTCAACGCTGGTACAGTTATGGACCCGAGACAAATAAGAGAGAGTTCTGTGATCGATATCAAGACTGTGTTTGACCATGGTCAAAGTCAAACGAAAGCCACGACTGTCCAAGTTAGTAGTCATCCAGATGTTTTACAAACTTCCGTGAAGAACAATTACTGGAAAACTAGAATATGCAGCAAGTGGGAAACGACTGGGCACTGCGTGTTTGGAGATAAATGTAACTATGCTCATGGGCTTGCAGGTACACATTCATTTTGCTTTTTGCTATAATTATAGTGTATTTATATGTTTAGTTGTTTTATGTGACAAAATGAACAACTAGACAGTTTAAAGAAGTAATATCAATACGATAGGAAATTATGTTTTCCAAATCCGGGGTATTCATTTAAATATCATATTTTTGCTTTCTACCCGAGTCCATCTATTTGAGCCTGCACCATTTTATATGCTAGTTTTTGTTAGTCTGTGTACATGTAAGAACACACAACGCGTGGGCTTAAAATCTTGCGGATTCATTAGGGGTTTTAGCACAGCTATTCCTATTGAACTAATTAACTATAATTGTCATTTAACACAATGTACTTGTCAATTCCATGCATACTTACTATTCCATCTTGTTTGTTCATCTATTTTCCAGAGCTAAACACACCGGTTGGACTTATTGAGGGTGATGGTTCAGTTGCAGCCAATGGGGTCCACATTCCCATCACTGAGCCATTGGTTACTCATTCAGCAGGGGCTGCTCCTGTACACATAGGAAGCCAGTTATTAAATTTAGCAAAGAGAAAGGTGAAAGGCATCTACGGAGACTGGATTGATGATGAATATGAAGAGTAATGTTGGAAAATATAATGACAAAACATAGTTAAAGTTAGAAGATTAGTGTTAGAAATTGCAAGTTAGAAAGTATATGTATGTATTATGTAGTTTATGTAAAAAGCCTGTATCCAGAAACATGTATATGGGCTGGGTCATAGCCGAATATGGGTATAAACGGTTATTTAGGTTTAGGAACGGTTGTGTCAATTACTTTTATTGAATGGATGTGTCTCTTGGCATGAAGGCAGCAATTCATCTATTATATATAGGACTAGGATTTCTGTAAACAAAGCCACCCTTCCACGTTTATAATATATCAGTTTTAAGGGTTCAAAACCCATCTCTCTTATTTCCTGTTTTGTACTCTTGATTGATGATGATGGCATGATATTTATTTTTGATCTTAAAGATCCTGGAAAGTACAAGACCTGTGCAAAATTCCAAATGCAAGTTTTCTATCAAGTAATACTATTTACTGGCTGTTTGAGTTGCTGTTATTGTCATATGCACTTGCTGAAGCTTTTTTTACATGTTCTTTGTCGCTGCTGCTGCATAGAGGACTAGCTAGAAACATTTACATTTTGAAGTCAAGCTTTCGTTGATAATTCGTATAGCAACTTGTTGCTTATTTCTTGATTCTATAACCAATCTTTAACAGTCCATCGTGCTTAATGATAATGGCGTAGAACGCATCACAGACTGCATAAATTTGGCAGACATTAGTTTTCGCAAGGTCTTTACTAAATTGCATTATTCTTAGCCTTATATAGAAACATATTGTATTGATGACTTGATCTTTGGTAAAATGCAAACGCATATATCAGAATACTTTATTTCATTTATATAATTCTACATGATCCATCTCACAATAATGCATGATGTAGGATCATGGGTTATGGTAGGAAAGGTTTGTGGTTTGTGTCAAATTGTAGTGTTCTTGTGATCTTTGGTACCACTCGGAACATCTTGTGTCAAGTTGTGTGGTAAGAAGTTCGGAACATCTTGGTTTAATTTGTGGTTCCTGTGGGTCTCGTTTCAGGTGTCATGGTCATGGTCGTGGTTCTACCCGTTTCGATCCGTATTTTTTACTGGGTGATTCCCTTAAGTGGTAAGCGTTTTGTTTGGTTTGAATGGTGCATTTTGTCTTTTGATTGTTGGAATTTCATAATTGTAACTTCATGGTTGGTCGATTAGGAGTCATTGTTAGTGTCATTGTAATCTGTAACATCGTGCTAATCTTAATTAATATAAATAATTGCCTTTAAAATATGTATGATGCAGGACGATAACGTACAACAATCTGTTTCACAGGGGTTTTGCCTTTCCATGTTTGTTTCAAACTGTGTTTCATAGTAACGAATTGAACAAGGATGTATGTGAATAATGTGCAGTGTATATGAACAATGTTTTGTGCAGTAAATATAACTTGAATAGATAATAAAAGGGTATGATACATTCGACTGCAATATTGCTATTTATATGTTCCTAAACGACACCATAATGACAGTTATTTGTTTGCCAAAGGTTGTGACTCTTGGGTCCAACTGCTAACAGAAATAACTGTCATCTAACCATGGTTCTACTAACTAAACTTGACTGCATGGGTTAAACATTTTACCCATTTAACAATACATAATTCGACACATAAATACATAAACTATAATTATTGTCTTAAACTTAAAACAGTGAACATTTAACTTTGATCTTAAATTGAATACAGGCTAACATTCTCCCCTCTATTCATTTAGATCAAAAAATCCAGAGTGTTATCTTCAAGTCTTCACACAATGACATCAAAGTCATCTGTGGTTCCACTGCTACTTTCTTCAAGCTTCACTTTGACCTTTCCTTGTTCCATTGCATCTCCACTTGTACCATCCTTCTCTGCAATCTTCTTCTGGCCATGTGAGTCTTTGGCTTCCATTCCAATTTTGCCCTCTCCCACTTTATCTGGCATTTCACCCCAAGGTACCTTTGCAGTTTCATGGTATACCACCATGAGATCAATAAACTTCCTAAAGCATTCCCTAATTGCTTGTCCATCTTCCAAGGTCAGTCCTTGCATTCTAGCAATCACACCCCACTTGTTCTCCAAAGTAACAGTTACATATCCTCCCATGTTTGCCACTGCTTTGTGCAGGCATAGCAAATCAACTTTAATCACTCCAATTCTTGGTGGCAGGGCTTCCAACTTGTCATAATTCAAATAAACCAAGTAAAACCATTTGATAACATCTTCAAACTTCTTGCTTATGACTGCCCAGTTTCTAAACACCACTTCATCCTTTTGTATCAGATTCATGAAGGACACGAATCTATTGTATGAGTTCACTGTTAGTGCATATAATTCTCCATTCCATGAGATGTAGTCATCATCTGCATAATCATGGGATCCCTTTTTGTCCCATGCCAATTCTTCTAGGCCTTTTATCAAAGATGATTCTGTGCTTGGATCTATAGATGCATAGTAATCTTCCAAGTACTTGTTATGATCATCTATTACCTGCTTTGGCCCCCAAATCAATTCATTTGTGCTTTCCATCTTTACATAACCTGGTTCTTCTTCATACCTGTTTCTTAGTTTGCATCTGTTTCCACTGATCTCCAAATTGAACCCTTGTGCCTCAAGCAATTCATAACTAAGAACATTTAAAGTAACCTCTGGTGTGTATTGCACTTTTCCTACCACAATTTCTCCATTGTTTGTTTTAACCAAAGCACTGCCTAAACCATGTGAGAATATAAACATTCTCACAGTTTCCTCTATTCCAACCATTTTAAATCTATGTTGCAAATCACAAAACAAATCTGTTGTAGGACACATGTGAAAATCATAACTATGACTAACATACCAAATTTGATTCCAGTTTCCAAGATCTGAATCCTCCACCATGTAATCAACCAATACATGTACTTTGGCTGGGTATCGAATTGCCTCATCATGGCTTGTGTTGCCTGCATCATTCCCATGTTTCTTTTCACCATGTTTCTCAGTCCCACGCTTTTCACACATCCAATAAGTGTGTCCCCTAGTTTTACAGATATAACATCTTGCACGTTTCTCTTTTCTTGTTTTCACCACAGTCTCTTTTCCCTTGTTTGAATCTTCCTTCACAACTTGATTCTCCTTTTTCTTTGCAGCGTTAAATGCTTCATTTTCTAACACTTTGCTTACCAGCATCTCCTTTCCTTTAGGGGAAATGCTTTTTCTCCTATTGTTCCACTGGTACACCCTCTTGGGTGTCTCCCTTAACAAGTATCTGCCATGTTTGAAACCAGACGATGGTGGCATCTCCCAGGGACTAGAGCCATAGCTCTGATACCATTGTTTCACAGGGGTTTTGCCTTTCCATGTTTGTTTCAAACTGTGTTTCATAGTAACGAATTGAACAAGGATGTATGTGAATAATGTGCAGTGTATATGAACAATGTTTTGTGCAGTAAATATAACTTGAATAGATAATAAAAGGGTATGATACATTCGACTGCAATATTGCTATTTATATGTTCCTAAACGACACCATAATGACAGTTATTTGTTTGCCAAAGGTTGTGACTCTTGGGTCCAACTGCTAACAGAAATAACTGTCATCTAACCATGGTTCTACTAACTAAACTTGACTGCATGGGTTAAACATTTTACCCATTTAACAATACATAATTCGACACATAAATACATAAACTATAATTATTGTCTTAAACTTAAAACAGTGAACATTTAACTTTGATCTTAAATTGAATACAGGCTAACACAATCTTATAAATGACAACTTTTTTCGGTAACATTAAATAATAACCCAAGACTATATAACAATTTTATCGGCTTCTTGTTCTTCTTCAGATTGGTCGGCTTCTTGTTCTTCTGATTGGTCGGCTTCTTGTTCTTCTTCTGATTGGTCAGCTTCTTGTGTCGTTGCTTCTTCTATAGTTTCCAGTTCACTTTCATCTACAGTTTCTTGCTCAGGTAGCTTATCAACTTCTTTAACAATGGTTTTCTTACGGTTTGCAGCCTCAAGAACATGAGATAACGTGCCTTTCTCCAAAAAGAGTTGAGCAAAATGGTGTCTGCAATAAAGCACACCATTGAGGGCCGCATATGATGATTGTGTTAGAGGACAACCTCCATGAGCACACTTGAAACATCTTATGTGGTATGGCTCGCCTTCCATCGTCATCTGGATAAAAAATTCATTAGTTCCAAACTGCACATTTCATAGTATTAGCACAATAGCAATGTAGCTTTTATGAAGTTTCATTATCAATTTTTTTTTCTCCATATCATAATCGATATCCTACTTATTACTGACGCGTTTACACTTTACAAATTACCAAATACATCCGTACATATATGGGATATTTAAGCTATTGTAAAAAATAAGTAAAGCACAAACCTTTTCGACAAGATAAACAGTTTTGTCACAAGCTTGGCATTTGTCTTGGGTGCCCGAAAAGAAATATGAGAACTTGTTTGGAGGCTGTATCTGATATACGTAAATCAGTAATAAAATAACAAGGAACAGTTAGAACTTAGAACATGTCAGTCGATTCTGAAAAAAAAGTCTTATATATGAATAGGACATGCATCAATGATCTTAAAAACTAGCGTACCGTTGAATTGTCCCTAGGTTTTGCTGCAAGAGTAAACAGAACAAAAGTGTTTAGCACTGAAAAATACAATTAAAAAAAAATGAAAAATTAATAGAAATTATCTTACATGTAAAATTCTTGCTGAAATTTCCAGTTTCTTTATAAAGTTGTTCGAAATGAGGCATGCAATATAAGACTCCATCCATGGAGGAGTAGTTGCTCATCTATAAAAATTATTTACAATAAGAAATAAATGAAATATACAGCATAATAATTACTGTATTAGGGATAAATCATTTCTAAATTTGTTTTAATATTCTTTTGCGGGTACGCAACTTTTTTTTCTTCTTTCTATTATACATAACTTTTTAATAATGTGTATTGTGTGTATATTAGGGATATATTATGACGTGACTTAACTTAATCACACTAATCCGTTATTGATAATCATAATATATCTCTAACGATACACGCCATAGATAAAGTTAAACATTTGAATGTATAATACAAAAAATAAAAGTTGGTAGTTTGATACATTTAGAAATGAGTATCCCTAAATATTACACTGAGTATAATGAAAACGATGTATGTATCAATACTTTTATTTTTGCATATACTCAGTTATCTATTAAANGACAATGACATTAAAATACATTGTTATCTCTCAAAATATGTCTAGATGACAACTATTAAAATCTAAACAGATAAACTAAAAAACAGAAATGAAAAACTAACCACAAGAGTGCCTTTGCAATGGGTGCACTTGAAGCAATTTTTATGATAAATGACATTATCGAATGTCATTAGATCATTAAAATGAACAGTTTTATCGCAAGCATTGCATTTGTCGATGGTTCCGCCAAACCCCATTTTAATCCTTTCTATGTTTTCTGATTGAAAAAATCAAGAAGGGAATCGAACAAAGTCAGGCAGAACCGCAGAATAGAACAATCAATGTCAAAGAAAATGGAAATTTACAACTCAAATGGTTTCTCCACATTTATTTTCACAAAGTTGGAAGTTGCATTTATATAACATAACATAAAGTGTTGCAAACGTGGTTGGAGGTCCTAAGAACATTGAGATATATTTGGACATGTAGTCCGGTTTTCATGCAACAAAGATGACAAGGAGCTTTTTGAGCCTCAACTCCATAAAGGTCTTTTTTTTAATTAAACTATTGGTTTGTGGTTTTTCATTTACATAAACAATTGCGTTTACACACTGTCGAGATCTTCCTGAAAGCAGTTTTTCTATTTTTGGGTAGCAATATGACGATCTCAATCCTATCTTTCACACACACCGCTCGGACAAGATTATGTATTGTTGTTGTTGTATACTGTGTGTTAAATAGTAACATTGCATTTGTAAGAAAATCGTAAGAGCACTTGTTATGTTTAAAATCCGGTATTTTTATTATACGTTCCACCAATCAGTTTTCGCAAAAGATGAGGTGATGTGACAAATATTTACTTTTATATAGCAAGTCAAAACTTGAAAGCATCGATTCGTAGGAGTGATCATCGGTCCAAAACCGGACCGGACTGACGAAAACTGGACCGGACCGAGACCAAACTAGCCCAAAACCTTAAACCATGAACCGGACCGAATGTGTTCGGTCCGGTCCGGTCAGGTTTGGTCCATTCCATTCTGGTCCAATAAGGCATAATAGTCGGGTTTTACGTAAGACTGGTCTGGACCGAGATCGAAATAAGAAAAAAATCCGGACAGTTGGTCATTCGGTTCGGTTGGTTTTCAGTCGGTCCGGTTGGTCCTCTCGGTTTCGGTCGGTTTTGGATCCGCGATGCTCAGCCCTAATCTATTGTATCTTAATAAAGTGTGAATTTTTTAAATGACCATATACAAAGCTAGATTACCAAATTGGACCATCGAGAGGTGTGTTACAAAAAACGATACTGCGAGCAAAACTATTTGCTCGCCGTTTTCATTTGCTCCCCTAGATTGTGCCACGTAGACTACGGCGAGCATTTGCTTTGCTCGCCCACACTATTTGCTCGTCAAATTGGCGAAACCGGTGAGCATTTGTGTTGACCGCCTCGATTTGCTTGCCCAAATACATGTGTTTGTGGTTGAAAATACTACTCAAGTGAAGTGATTTTCAAACGTTGCATGGACAAGTTAAGCTCATTTGGTGATTAAACATTGCATGCATTTGTATGCATGATGGGCTCGTGCAGTGTGAATTGGTGTCATCGTGTGTGAAGCAAAACAAAGTTGGATGTGAGAAGACATGATCAATCACACAAGATATGGAACCATGGTTATGAAACGTGTGAATTGATGTGTGATTGTATATGTACTTACAAGTACACAAGTACACAACGTTTTTTGCAAATGAAACTCTTATATACGTTCCATGCACAGAGGAGGAAATGACACGTTGATCTTTAAAGTTATGAGTCACTCAATTATTAGTAAAATTTAAGACACGTACATTATGATTGTGAAAAAGTGATGACAAGTTTGGGGCATGTAAAATGATAGTTAATAGAGCGAGCAAAAGAGGGTGGGGCGAGCAATTCATTTGTTCGTCGTCCTCAACGAGTGTGGTCCGGGTTTGTCCATGTGTATAGGGCAAGCAATTCGTTTTAGGCGAGCATTTGCTTTTGCTCGCTGTGTAGCTTTCGGTAAATGGATATATTTGTGTCAAAAATTGAAATTCACTAGGACTTGTGTCGGTTTTGGTAATTGATTTCTTAATAAATCTTGCTGATGTGTAGCTCTCCGTACCACTTAAATTGTTATAACAAGCTCATTGATGGTCTTTTATTGTGTCTTAATAAATCTTGTTGATGTAGCTCTCTGTACCAATTAAATTGTTATAACAAGCTCTTTGACGGTCTTTTTTATTTTTAGTTGCTTATTTTATTTTATTTTTCATGTACATTATGTGGTATGTGTCTAATGATAAGTAACAACGAGATGTGGGAATTTTGACTTGGGATTTAAAGTTGGCTTGATATGAATGAACTTTCTCTTCATCAAACCATGGGTAAAACTTAAAACCTTTGATTAAAAAAAAACAGGGGGGGGGGGGGGACTAAGAATGTTGTGTTATCACAACCTTATGTTATGCTTGTCTAGTATAAATACCCTCACAATTCTCACTTGTGAGGTGTGTGTTGCTCATAATAAAGAATATATTTATACACCACTCTCTCTTCCTTCTATCTAAGTTTCTCTCTCTAACATCACCACCGTGGGTGTGTTTGCCTACTCCAGTCGACCACCCGACACCACCATAACATCACCTAGACAAGATTTATGTGGGCCAACAATGTGTCAAGTGTTTCATGGGAAAATAATTAAGGGTATAAACAAACCAATTATTACAGCCTTATAATACATCATGGAATACTGTATGAAGAGGATAATGCATGTTATGAAGGTCATAGAGAAGAGTAATAGGCCACTAACACCAACTGCACAACACATGTTAGATGCTATTAAGAAAGAGGGTGTTAGGTATAGTGTTTTATGGAATGGAGGAGATAAGTTTCAGGTTAGTGGACCATGGGGAGACCAATGTGTAGTTAATGTTGTAGACAGGTCTTGTACTTGCAGAAGATGGCAGATAACAGGTTTACTGATGCAGGATTTACCAACCAGGTTTTATATTATAATTGTCTCGTCTACCTAAGGTCTACCAAATGCACTATCGGGCATTGTATCCGGTCGTGTATGGTATAGCTAAATGGTAAAGCAGAGGTCGTCCCAAGAGCTACGTGTGCGGAAGTTATTTAAGTTTGGTGTCACTAGTTTAAATGGGGGTTTTGATGTTTGATTAATTAATTAAACTACAGAAGTGCAATGAAATAACAAACACAATAAAATAAATTAAGGAAATCAGATGGGAAGAATAGTGTTAACCTAATTACTACTCTTGTTATTAACATGACAAGTTTTCTAATTAATGCATCCTATCGTTTCATCTGGGGATTCAAGTCAATAGACTCAGATGGTCAAATCGTCTAATCCTATCTTACACCTTGCCCTATTCTTATAACTTTTAACATTACAAGAGTTCCTCGGTTAGTGCTTTGCCTATGAGGTACAAGAGTCGTTAAGCGCCTCTACTAACTTAGAATAGTCTAGCAGGATGCGGCCGANAAACTGAATGGTAAAATATTGCCCAAAGTTTATTAAAAAGGTTACAATCATCCAAATTGTTTGGGCTACTACGCATTTTATTGATAATATATATCCATCAAAGGCATAAAAATGACATACCCTTTTTTCAAGATAGAAACATGGTGTTCAAGTAGTGTGTTGAGAAAGAGATTATATATGAACATCTTGGCTGCACTTTCAACCAATTTACCTAAAATGAATACATTCAAGTTATACCTTCTTGGCATCTTGCTAACACGTTACATGGGTAAAATAAAAAGATGCGGAGTAGCTCACAACGAAACTAGTCAAAAATTACTAGAGTGAATAATTTGAATGCTTATGATCCTCTAAAACATGTTATATGAGAAGATATATTATAATTTTAGTAATATAGTTTATATAATTATGTTTAGTACAATATGCTGCAGGAGATATAATAATACCATCTGCAGAAGAATAATCTCACTCAATGCGCCTTATTTCTCATGAACAAGGGGACTGTAGATAGGATACCACATGTTCGATGTTACATATTCAACAATCTCTTCCTGCATTCAGGACCAAAATACCGATCAATGTTTAGTATTATAAAGCGCAAATTGCATGAAATAGCAACATGCTTCTAGTTTCGCTAGTTATATTTTCTTCTCATCAATTCTCGTAAAGATCAAATTATAATTCACCCAAGTATAGATGTTGCAAATTGCAATCATACCTTTGACATGTGTGCGAGCTCTCTGGGCCCGACCTCACCGTGTCCTTCCGCCAAGTCCTCAGCGACAGCCGCCCGAACCACGGCTGCTCCTACTTCAGCAGTAATATGTCGAATACTGCAAATATAAATCAACAGTCTTAAGTATCGAGCAAGAGTAGACACGTTTGACAGTAGAGTAGAGTCGAACCGGCTCCTCTTTCCTAGGGTTGCAACGTTTGACTTGACTCGGTAGTAAAGTTGTTTTGACTATTTGTTATTTATCTATAATACTGTACCATTTAATCACGACAAATAGATAGGAATCTTGTCTACTCATATCACCATAATCAATTTATTGATAATATATCATTTGGTATCTAACAATGAGATACAAAAACCATCATTTCATATTTGGAACATTGCAAGCCAAAAGGAAAACAATAAGTGTCTCTACAGTCTACATAGCTAAGAGTGATACCTATCAATTGACGGATACAATCTGCCCATTTGAATTTCTTCGTCTGTCATATAGGAAGCAAGACTGTATAAAAAGAACAGTATATAAGTTGGCCTCAAAATGAAAGTTAGCATGTTTGTAATCTGATTTCCAGCAATACATGAAAAGGTATTTGGAAATAACTCCAGCAGCTAAAGACTGTATTCCTTGCATTATAATAGCTACATAGCAACACTCGCAAAGCCTGGTAAACTTGATGCACCAACGTTGTCAGTTCTATTAGTTTAAAATAGGGATGAAATCATTTTGTGTGTTGACATTTGACAACCAATAGATGGGCTATTCTAGTTCATTTCAATCTAATAACTAACTGATGTCGTAAGACAAGCCTACCAGGACCATGAAACTGCTCATGTTTAGTAGATTGACATAGAAATTCAAATCATGACCCATACCATTCAGAAGCCGCTTGCAACATTCCATCTGATATAATATGAGCACCAGAGAGTAGAGATCCCAACCCGATCCTAGACAAGTTAAAGAAGCTAAAATAAGAAACTAACAGTAAACATGAGAAATATATGTAACACCATCGTTAAACAAGAACTCACCCCGGGAAGAGGTACATGTTATTTGCTTGATTCACATGACCTACTTTCCCATTTCCTGCCACGTGTTATAGAGTAATTTAAGAAGCAAACATGCAAAAATAGCGCAGCCATTTTACACTAGTCTAGTTTATATAAAGAAAGTAAAAAGGAATTCAAAGATAAACAACCATATAGACAAGAAAATGCAATGTAAATAAATAGTACCAAGATCAACATGCTCAAAAGGGCTCCCACTTCCAAAAACTATATTTTCACCAGCATACTTGAAAGCATCAGCAGCAGTGCATTCAGCTGTTTCATGAGTAATAAATAATTAACATAAATTTTTGGCTTCCTTAAAGCATGTATCAAAGGGATTCAAATATACGAACCATTCAATGTGGGATTTGACATGGCAAAAATAGCAGGTTTAGGAGAATCAGAGTTACGCATGGCTTTAAGCACCTGCATAAACAACAATCAAAAGATATGACTGATGAATGAATGCAACAAAGTAGATTTAGAAGTTCTGTAATATTTCATGGATTCATGAGTTCCTGATCTGATCTTTATCATTGATAGAAAAAACAGATTAATCGTTGAGATATTCAGAAGAACCGAATACAGGAGGGAAACCAAGGCCCCATAAAATATTGGGTTTCTATTCTTATATAGTTAGTCTAGGAATAGATGCAAAGTACGCGATGTTTTGCTACAGATTATCATAAGGGCACTAATTATGAGATAACATGTTAGTTTCTTTATTGTTTAAATAAAATCATACGTTTTAGTTCATTTTTTCCTATTACATTACGATTCAAAAAAATTTGGGCACCCCATCATTTATAGTCCTGGTTCCGTCCTTGAAACCAAGAGTTAGATTTTCTGTTCACACACAATAATAAACTTCGGATAATCCACAGTAAAAGGAGTACGTACATGCTCATCGAAAATACCTCCAACTCCAGACAAACCAAGAAGAACATGAGGTTTAACCTTTGTTACCTGTAAAACAGCAATACTGGCATCCTCATTTGCATTATATAGCAAAAATATTTTTAATTAAGAACATTTCATTCGAAGAACAAGACAACTCTTTCTTGATTTTCAGTATGCCTGAATATTATAAAAAGAGATGTACCACTTCAAGAAGACTGGATCCGTCCTTAAGTCCTATGCTTTTAACGTCTTCAATATCTTTGGCAAACGGTGCAGCTGCTGACTGAACACCAACTCTCTCCTTTGTGATCAGACCCTGCATCCACAGACCGATATGAGTATCAATCCTATATAACTTACTTTTGTGGTTTTTGATCTGGATTTAACATACTCTGTTATCAATAGCTCTTTAAAACTAGTGACTTAACTTACGAAACATAAGAAACAGAACGAAAAAACCGTACATCTTTATCAAGTAGAAAAAATTGAGGTTTTGCTTCTTTTCCTGTCATTCTCGCAACCGCCTGATAAGCCATGTTAAGAACACCAAGCCCTGCACTGAAAGGGGTATAGCAAGTAAGTTTTGTTTAGGGTGCCCATAACAAGTAATAGGGAGAGGTTCATCCTAATATTCAGAAAAATTAGAGTTCTGCACTACCTTCCAGCTCCAACAACGACAATTTTTTGGTTTGCAANGCAAAAATATTTTTAATTAAGAACATTTCATTCGAAGAACAAGACAACTCTTTCTTGATTTTCAGTATGCCTGAATATTATAAAAAGAGATGTACCACTTCAAGAAGACTGGATCCGTCCTTAAGTCCTATGCTTTTAACGTCTTCAATATCTTTGGCAAACGGTGCAGCTGCTGACTGAACACCAACTCTCTCCTTTGTGATCAGACCCTGCATCCACAGACCGATATGAGTATCAATCCTATATAACTTACTTTTGTGGTTTTTGATCTGGATTTAACATACTCTGTTATCAATAGCTCTTTAAAACTAGTGACTTAACTTACGAAACATAAGAAACAGAACGAAAAAACCGTACATCTTTATCAAGTAGAAAAAATTGAGGTTTTGCTTCTTTTCCTGTCATTCTCGCAACCGCCTGATAAGCCATGTTAAGAACACCAAGCCCTGCACTGAAAGGGGTATAGCAAGTAAGTTTTGTTTAGGGTGCCCATAACAAGTAATAGGGAGAGGTTCATCCTAATATTCAGAAAAATTAGAGTTCTGCACTACCTTCCAGCTCCAACAACGACAATTTTTTGGTTTGCAAACTCTGATAATGAAAGACCTTGTGCTCTAACAGTTCCAAGTAATCCAGCCAATGCAACACCAGCAGTTCCCTGCAAAGAAGAACATAGGCATGAATATGCGCGGATGCTGGTGTATTGTCAATTCTTTTGATAATCCCAGATGCTAACCTGTATGTCATCATTGAACATGCAGATCTTCTTGCGGTATCTTTCAAGAGTTTCAAAAGCCCATTTGAATTGGAAGTCTTCAAACTAATACAAAACGCACAATCACTAATTGATAAAGGCGTTCACGTGAATTTAATATTACATAAGCCACCAAACACTTGGAAATAACTGAACCTGAACAACTGCTTTTGGCCAACGTGCATGAATAGCTTCCATTAATTCATCCACTACTGATATATATTCTTCTCCTTCCAACCTAGGTTGTCGTAGTCCTATATCTGTCAAAAGTAAAATATAGGTTATATATAAGTCATTATAAAGTCAAGACTTCATACATTCAGTAAAGTTACCCAAATATTATGTTTTTTTTCCCTCAAAACATAATGATTTTCAACCAATAAAAGACTGCCTATTTACTTACAAAGACGATTGTCTAGAAGCGCCTGGTTGTTAGTTCCAACATCAAGCATAATAGGAAGGACCTGCAATGCAGCAAAACAGTAAACATATTGCAGTTTCTTTACACGCAGAACAAGAGATTGTGTAACAGATAGGTAAAAATACGATATTGAAAGAGCGTACCCTTTGAGGATTAATACCAGCAGCAGCAACATACATATCAAGTTTCCCAATAGGTATAGCCATTCCCTGAACTCCAAGATCGCCTAAACCCAAAATACGGCTGCCATCTGTAAGTACAACCATGTCTACCTGCAAGTTAGAATAAATTGTTATACATCTTACCTTAGTGGACCAATTCTAAAAATATAACGAAAGTTCCAGACGTAACTAGGGGTGTGATGTTATATGACAGTTTAGCATGCACAATAGTCGCTTATTAAAGATAAAGTAATTAAGCATACATCTGTATATGACTAAATGCAAACACTACTGGGATTAATTTGAAACCTGCTTAGCTGGCCAGTTATAGATCATGGACATCATTTCGCCTTTATCTTTGGCACTAAAGTACATTCCACGCGGACGTCTAAACAATCCTGAGTAGTTTTGACATACCAAACCCACGGTTGGTGTGTATATTATAGGAGCAAAATCTTTAATGTTATCAATAAGTACCTGAAAGAAATGGGTTTAGAATATACATTATTATGAGTTTTATGGGTTCATAAGTAAGGTATCTAGCAGAATACTTACTCGGTAATATAAAGTCTCATTCCTATCATGTAGTCTATTTAAAATCCTCCATTTTGCCAATGATACAACAGCCTCAGGTTGACCTTCTGTATTGTGTTCCAGGGAGTGAAATGATTCCACTGATAACACAAATGAAGAAGATTGAGTGTATATCTTCGTAAAATTCTCGTAACTGATAATATTTAGAAGATTTGACACCATGGTCATAACAACAGGTGTAGAAAGACAACAAAATGTGTAGAATAAATATTAAGTCAGTGTATTTATGTCAAATGTTACTTATTTGTTGTGAATGACATCCTGACAACAAACCTTTAAAATTCTATAAAAAAAATATACTTTACAACTATCACTTCACCATTGTATGCAATGTATTATCTGGATATGCAACATGAAACCCAATTCATGATTGCCGTTTCTAAGTGGGATAGGAAGATAAAAACTACATAGCTTACTCCATGATAAAATTATCTATTATATTAAAGCTATAAACAAAAAAAGCTTTTTAAAATATTTGGTAGCAGACTAACAGAAGCGCACAAAGAGTAGAACTCACTAAAACGATCATATTGCTGCTCAAATGATATGACACGAGGTGGGAGGAGGCCACGAAGTCCAAGTCGATCTCTTTCTGTCTGAGGAAATCCAGTATCCTATTCATGGAAAAAACTAGAGTAAAACATCATGAAAGGAAATTGGTAATAGAAAACCAATGTAACACAGTGAGATTATATAGGAGTACTGATATAGCTAAAATAGTAGTGTTAGCCGTATATGACCGTTAGCCTTCATGATCAGAAGAAACAGGGAAAGTAAATGAAAAATTCCCGTGTAACCATACATGCTTCAGTAATTTAACAAACAAACAAACAAACAAAACAAACAAACAAACAAACAAACAAAACAAAACAAACAAAAACACACACACACACTAGAGTTGCAGCTTAATCATGACACACATGGAGAGACTATAAAACTCTAGTTCGCATCATTGTGCAATGCAAGAGGTCCTATATCACCAAAAACATTTTCCTTATCTCAAATAACATCCTGATATCCATCTTCATCTATATATGATTGGTCAGACCCTAAACCGGAATGCCACCTACAGTTAACCTTCGAAATATAAACCAGACCTAATCACTCTTCCAAACACAATCAATGTTCTTAAGTTCTCCCCAAAACTACTCACATTAATTCACTAATGCACTACCCACTCAGGCATCTCCTTATGATCAAATAATCAGAGTTCCTCTGTTTCTATCACAATTCACAAGGTTTTCAATATGGTATTGGTACGGATTCAAACATTTTAAACAAGTTAACCAACCAAAACACAAATTATCCTCATCAACACCACCAATACAGATTCATGCCATAGTACGAAGCAAACTCTACATGGTTCCAACAAACAGATATTTTATAATTTGATCACATCAATTAACTAAAATTTTCTTCTGTACTACGTTTCACATATTTAAACATATATATAGAATCTAAACTGAAAATATGCTCGAACAACACAATCATCTAAAATAATAACTAGTTCATCACAACTTCACCACATTCATAACTAAAACACTTCCAAACGATAAAAAATATAAAATCAATTATTATTATTATTATTATTATTATTATTATTATTATTATTATTATTATTATTATTATTATTATTATTATTATTATTATTATTATTATTATTATTATTTATTTATTTATTTTTGGTCACATAAAATAGCTAAAATCTTCTTAAACCTTCAACCAGTTTACGGCTTATTTAAAAACATCTAACTAGTAAAATCTACTTCAACCAATTTACAACTTATATTTAAAAACACCTAACTAGTAAAATCTACTTAAATAAGTTTACAACTTATATTTAAAAACACCTAACTAGTAAAATCTACTTAAATAAGTTTACAACTTATATTTAAAAACACCTAACTAGTAAAATCTACTTAAATAAGTTTACAACTTATATTTAAAAACACCTAACTAGTAAAATCTACTTAAATAAGTTTACAACTTATATTTAAAAACACCTAACTAGTAAAATCTACTTAAATAAGTTTACAACTTATATTTAAAAACACCTAACTAGTAAAATCTACTTAAATAAGTTTACAACTTATTTAAAAACATCTAACAAACTTATTTAAAAACATCTAACTAGTCAAATCTATTTTTCACCGCATTCATAACATTTTTTATCTAACCGACACAGGGCTGAATCTCAGTGGATTACAACACTCACATTCACAACTAACACACTCAACAACAACAACAACAACAACAACAACAACAACA
>LBNU01014550.1:23388-38553 GCA_014162995.1 Artemisia annua
AAAAAAAAAAAAAAAAAAAAAAAAAAAAAAAAAAAAAAAAAAAAAAAAAAAAAAAAAAAAAATTGTTTCCACTCACACCTTATTAAACCAGGGATCATGAAGAATATCAGCACCACGTTTATGCACTATACACGGCCCCGGTATCGTATTCCCCGCCGCCACAATCGACATCTTCCGCGTCTGACGCACACGCGCCACCGATCGCGCCACTGTTCTCCGCCACATTTTCTTCACAAGTTAGCGTAAAATGTAACTAGACCTACAGATACATATATTCTGTATGTATAGGTTTGAAAAAAAGTGTAGTAGTTGCAGTTGAAGATATTATGTAACTGTTTAGGAGATCGTAAGGACAGGGTGACCGAGATTTACGGGCAGGGGAATAAGAGGTGGGATTGGATTCGGGCAGGGTGTATGATTGACTTAAAGCTGACCGAGGAATTTGTTGAAGTGGTCTTTTTGGCGGCCAAGGGTGAAGTTGGGATTTTGGTATCTTTTCTTTTTGTTCGCCACATATTTTGTCAACTTTTTGGTTTTTAGCGTGTTTAAAAACGGAAATGAATAAAACAAGGAAGGGAAATGAATAATTTTATATAACCCGAACTAAAAATTAAAATATAAGTACATTTTTTCTAAATATAAGTGTTTAGTGCATAAATACGATATTCTTATGGAATTTTTTGTTTAAAATATAAACTTATGATTTATAAAGTCGGGTATATATGAAGTTGTCTAGAAAAAAGAGAGTAGAAGGTTAAAATTAGACGAAGATTTTATTGTTTAAGTATGTTTCTTGATTTTTTAGTTTGTATTAAATTTATAGGAAATCATGGACATAAAAATATTTTGAGGGCCCGCTTAGTTCAAAGTGAGGAAAAGGAAATGGAATGTAAATTGGGTAATCAATCACTTACCCCCAATTTGCTTTATAATGGTTCATTACCCACTACGGAGTAATCAATCCCTTACCCCCACTAACCAAGCACTTAATGAATACCTTACCCATTGCCCACCCCTTAACCCCCCCACCAAGCACCCTCTGAATCTTTTATGACAGAATAACTAAAAAAAATCAAAGTTTCACAAAAGGCTAACTTTCTTGTAAATTTCGGTTCCTTTTAATCAATTTGCGATTTTGAGTAAAAATTGCAATGTTTGGGGCGAAAATCAGATAAAAACTGTAGTCAAGCTGTCGTTAAGTAGTAATTAGAATGTCACTAAGAGCGTTATCAGGCTTTTAAAAAATTAAAAAATGTCATAAGTGTCACTAAAATCACGAAAACATTAAAAAATGTCACTAAATATACATACAAAAAAAAACATTTTCTTTTTTTTATTTAAAAAAAAAAAAAAAAAAAAAAAAAAAACTTTTGTCGAGAGTATATGAAAGTAACTCTTTATAAAAAGATAATTAAATGTTTTTCATGATCATGCAATCTGTTTCGTCTAACGATTAACAGGTTTAGAGATATACTCCGTATTATTTTAGAAAAAGAAGGATGAGAGTAGATTTTAATTAGAAAAAATAAGCTGTTAGATGATGGAAGTGGATTATTAGTTAAAAATGAGTGATTAAGATAAAAAATGTTCGTCGCAAAAAAAAAGTTCGTCGAAAGTATATAACAATGCATATTTATAGAAAGATGATTTAATTCTTGTCGCGATGGTATTTTTTTTTATCTTGAAGATTTACCGTTTGCAAGATATATTGTTTTTTTTTTTTTTTAAAAAGGTGAAAAATAAAAATGGGTGGTTATGATTGATTGATTAGTTCTATGGCAAATATGAGTTCTATATTGATTTCATCTCTAAGTCGTTAACCCACCTTAAAATTTTGGGACTCACTGATGGCACTGCGTTCCTATCTCCTTTCATGTCAAGAACATGCCGATTGTAACCTTTTGGGAGTCGAAGAAAGAATTTGCAAGGAAAAATAAAAGCAATTTAGAAGCTTATCGTTTGATCATATCTAGCATATTGGGCAACATTTTCAAAAAAAAAGGTCACAAACAACTTGGCAGTGACAAAAGGCAAGACTTGAAGATATATTAATCATCTTTTGTTTAAGGTGATAAATCTTATAGAGGATGCTAACGTATGTAATGTACAACAGATATGAATAAATGTAAAATGTTGAAGGCCAATATGTAAATTGAATCATGAGAGGGTGATAGAAAGGTCAAAGGTCTTTGATAAGTACATATCAACTTCCTTTTAAAAAAGTAATGGCAACGTAATGATTATTAATGAAGTTGAGAAAATATGAGACATCGAGAGACCAAAATTTAAATCCTTCACAAGGAACTTTAACGTACTTAAAAAGTCAATTCCCGAGCAAAGTGCAAGTATTTTAAGCCATAAAATTGGCCCAAAATTGTGATTCTTGAAGTTAGACGTAGTTATTTTGAAGATGTATAACTTTTGTACTTGGATTATATTAACAAGTTTATAGTTATATGTTCCTCAATTATAACATAAGAAACAAAAAATTCCCCTGCGAAAGTTTTGGAAAAATTTACATGCGACTACATACAAATCAGCTGACAATCATAACATATGCTTGTATGAAACACAGAAGATTAAAGAATGTACAATCTTACCATCAGATTTCAAACAGGCGTAACTAGAAAAAGCTTCCATTCATCATGCAAAATACAAAAGACCGATTATGCATCATAGAATGACTTTCATTAAATAAAGGAAAAAAATAATAATAAATAAATAAATAAATAAGCACTCATCAAAGAACACCAAGCATGAATGATTTTTGTGTTCACGTATCTATTCAAGATAATATTGTACTGGTGAGTTTGTCACGAAAAGATACCAAAGAAAAAAGGATCACCCAGAGGTGGTAAATTCATGCTTTATTAAGACTATAGTACACTACGTTTGTTGGATTTCTGCAAATATGTTTATAACATAGACATGTTTGTCGAAAATGAATAGCATTACATGTTGCTTCAAGGCTACGTAACAAATGAAACCAACAATTATAAATTACATTAGTGGAAAAATAAATAGACCTTCGTTTTCTTACACAGTCTGATGCTATGTCGAGCGCCACCATGATAAGGACGACAATCTTGTATTAAAATGAAATTATATCTTCCTTAAGGCTGCTGAACTTTGAGCATCTTCTATACGCAAGCTTTCATACACAACAACCACATACTCATTTGTCCATGTATATTACAACCAAAAATTTCATGTGATGGTTTCAATGGTCAACTTGACGCCATCTTGAAAAGATGTAGGAATAAAGTTTAGCGTCTGAATCAACTTACTTATGTCCATGGATATATCAGCAGGTGACTTCACTCCACGATCAATCTAAAAGTAGAAACCACAAGTATAAGCATCTACACAGGCAAAGGGATACTAAAGACTGAACTTGAGGGGTCAAGGTACACTTACGGATGATGCAGACACTTGTTTGATCAACCAGGCATCATAGCCTCTAACACGAGCCACTACCTCTGCCATTTGGACACGAGATAACCTATCTGGCCCACCGACATTTAGAAGCAATTGCATTTTCTCCCCATCTGCAAATTCAACAGAAATGGCCCAATGTTAGTGTATATGATCATACTTGAAAGAGAAAATGAATAAAAGTAATGTTTGACTTTACAGGTCAAACACACAACCTCTTAAATTTGAGCTGCAGATAAATGTTGATACAGACTTAACTCCATTTTCTCTTGTATTACTTCTAATAATGTTTAATACAATAGCTAAAAAACTTGTAAAGCGAAATGAAAACACCTTGAAATTGATGTTGGAAACTAGTGTGTTTGACCATAAAAGTCAAACATGAGTCGTAGATGCATAAACGAGTACAAATTAAGCTTGTTTACAGAACAGATAAATAAGTAACCTGAAATCCATCTGTTGGTTAATATTTGTATGATATTTACAACATCCTTGACATAAACAGGGCATCGAAATTCATCATGGAAAAACTCGGTTTGTTGTCCTTTAGCAAGGACACTATCCATCCACTGTAATTCATGTAAGTTGTGATAATTAGAAACTGTTTAATGAATTAGTTTCATTCTATTTATATTTACGTACTAAAATGATCTAATTTTGTAAGAAGCAAGCCCACCTGAATCGGAAGTGATTTTGGGACAGGTGACATAGTCTGTGGCCCGAAAATGATGCTACTTCTTAAAATCGCAAAGTTTGACCAGTTTGAAGATATGTATTCTTCTGCTGCCACTTTTGACTGCCCATATACGTTCACAGGAAGTGTCTCATTTTCTTCTTTATAGTAAGAATTTTTCCCTTCATAAACTGATTAAAGAGTTTGTCATTAGAACGATTGAATAACATAAAGTTAAAAGGAATGAATAGTAAATAGGAAAGGATTCAGTTGTGCTACCTTGATCGGTTGATAAATGAATAAGAAAAGTATTGCTTTCAGTGAAAGATGATAGCCATTTCACGAGTGAAGAAGGAACGTTTACAGACATGGCAAGTGAAGGGTCTGTTTCACAAGCGCGAGGTATGGAAAGTGCAGCACAATTGACCACTACATCGGGCTGCATTGCAAGTTAAAAATGGCTTACTTGAGTGGTTTGTGATGCCAAAAGTTGTATATACCTGACATTCACACACATTCTACAAATGATCTCAACCTTGACCTCGAACAAGTCATTAGCGTTGATTCGCACCGACAAGTTGTCAGCTTATAAAGAATTAAAGTAACAGACGTTTGAATCGCAACGGAAACACATCCAAAGACTTCCTTAGTGCGTGATTCGAATACATGTATGTCTACACATAATTCCTCAAAGAATATTCAATAGAATGCCAGTTAAACTCCAAAAGAACTATCAATAGTTGAACCATCAATTAACAAAGAAAGTTGCCCAGTTCCCAATGAGCTAAAGGGGGTTTTGGTCGTGCTTCTAAACTCATATTTTGACTTCCGATTAATCAGTTTTCAGTGATTAACAAAAGCTGGTCCTTAACCTGATTTTTAATTAATCAAACAGAGAGACGCAGAGGAGTTAAGCTAAGCAAAATGCTTATTGAGATAAACTAATTATTTGATTCCCTAATTCTGATTCACTAACGGCTAATCTCCTAACAATTTTCTCTGATTCTGGTGCTTCAAGTTCTAATAGTCACTTTGTAAACGTTTATCTAAACGCCCCTTTAATTACCTAAACGCCAAGATTCAAAAAGGAAACATCAACGTTTAACAGCCAAGAGATCCATAATCAAAACTAAATAACAGGTCAACGTACAAGCAATTCTAATAAGCAAGTCGTCGTTTGTGGATTATGCTTGACGAGGCAAATCAAGCAAATCTTATACTACATTATACAAACACCCCCGTTATAAGCAAGTCTTATACATATATTATAAGCTGTCCCATCCCAACATAATAATGATACAAACACCTCCTTTATCATCTACTTAGGGGGTGCTTGATTAAGCTTATATGTGGCTTATGAGTTTACTTGTGTTTCGGCTTATATTTCATAAGCCCCAATTTTTCGGCTTATTTTGAGACTTGTGGGCTTATATAAGTTTATTATGATATGATAAGCTTATATAAGCCCATAAGTCTACGCCGGAAAATTGGGGCTTACACTCTACATAAATCGCTTCACATTTCGCCATTTCAAGATCTAGAAAAAACACAACCAGACACTAAAACAACCTTATAAACATTCCACAACTAACAATATTATTGAACAACAACATATTACAGTATATAACAATTACTAATATTGTTGGAAAATGCAGACCTGACCAAATGTACTAGAAACAGAGTCAAACCCATGACCAGTTTGCAAGTCAACTTTAAAGGGTACAGCATTAGGAACTGCTTGAAGCAATACATCAGGTGGATTAGATGAATGATATGTGAATGCAATTGATAAATCTAATGATTCGGAATATGATTGTAATAAATGTTGGCCCAAGTAACCAGTGCCTCCTATTATTAATAACTTTTTCTTCATTTTGTGAATCTTACTGATGATTTGATGGAGTGTCTAGCAGGTATAGTGTTGTTTAATCACGACCAGCAATTAAGTTACTGGGTGCTTGGGGTTATGGAGGGCTGTAAATGAACTAAATGTTAGTAAACATTTCGTGAACCGTTTGGTAAAAAGTTAGTTTATGTTCATTTAATAATTAAATGAACGAACATGAACAATATTTTACGATCGTTTAGTTAAATGAACGAACATGAACAAAAGTCACGACCGTTTATTTATGTTCGTGAACGTCCGATTATGTGTTCGTTTATGTTCATTTATTTATTTATGTTCGTAGATCATATCTTTTAATTGTATAATTTTAAAATTAGTTTGTTTAAACAAAAGGGTTAATTACATAAAAAGGCATCATACTTGCCACTTTTTGTTATTGTATGATGCGTACTATTTTTTTTCTCATCTTGACACTAATCTTTTTAAATCGTGCTATTGTGTGTACTTTGCGACTATTTCAGCCATGAAAATGACCATTTTGTCCTTCAAAATTTGTAAAAAGTAAGGGTAAAATGGTCAAAAAGTACACACAATAAGACGATTTAAAAAGGTAAGTGTCAAGATGAGAAAAAGAATAGTACGTAACATATAATGACAAAAAGTGGCAAGTATGATGCCTTTTTATGTAATTAACCCTAAACAAAACAACACTTATAAAACAATATTAGATGCATAATTTAATAAAGTTTATGTTTGTTTGTCAATGTTCATTTATGTTCGATCGTTTATGTCCGTTTAGCGTTTGTTTAGTGTCTTAATGAACGAATATAAACGAACATGAACAAGTCATTTTCTTAATAAACGAACATGAACAAGAAAATGCGTTCGTTTAAGTGTTCATGTCCGTTTATTTATTCGATTAAAATTAAATGAACGAACATGAACAAGGCTCCGTTCGTGTTCGTCCGGTTCGTTTACAGCCCTAATTATCACGCAATTCCCGTTGTAAAAGGCGTGCAAAGGCTTCGCAAAGGTCCGCAAAGAGGTGAGGCGTGGTGTTATGCCGTCTTATAACACGTCTTTTTGTAAACTCGATATGTATGAAATATAATATAAATATATAAATATTTTAATATTTTGTGCCGCCTTATACCACGCCTTATAAATGTAAAAACTTCGCGTTGGGCGTTAAGGCGTGAGGGCTGATCATGCCGCCACGTCACGCCTTATGCTATTTATAGCCTTGCGCAATTCATAACTTTAAGACACATATTTTACTAGTTTAGGGGGTGTTTGTTTTAGCTTATATAGTTCGTCGAATAGGGGTTTAAAAGAGAGACGCGAGACTTTAATGGATGCGAGCTCGAGCTCAATGTAATCGAGTAGCAACCAAGTCGAGTTCGAGTTTAAGAATACTCGGCTCTTAAGCTCGCGAGTTTTATCTAGTTTCGACTAAACTAGACGAATACTAACACATAACGACGATATATAACACAATTGCTATACATAGAAACTTGTGGTGCTGGTGTGACATTTAATGTAACATTTAGATGTAGAATAGAAACACGTTTGAGAATGGAATTAGTGAGAAAAAAAATAATCCAATAGAAAGCAAATGTATGCTAATGTTTGATATAAACAAAGAATGAGAATCGGGAAAATAGGACATAAAATAATTCCTTTGTTCGAAATAAACAGAAAAATAAATTACATGAAATGATAAAATAACAATGTTTTGATTATTTTATATGATTTTGTTGAAGTCCATGTTTCACCGGATCATCAAAAAATAACTTTATACGGAGTAAACAATATTATATTCACATTTTATATTGTAGGTTTGTCTCTTGTGCATTAATAAGTTTGCTATCACTAAAAAAAGGGATGGTAATAATAATGAAGGTATGCTAGAAGAAAGTTTGAAATTTCCACCAGGTTTCACCCCAAATGATGTTAGTTTCGAATCTGTGGTGAGGCCTGATATTTTGCCAGATGAGAATAGATCTTCAGATGATAAGAAAGACGGAGGTGCTGTGGATATACAAGGTCAGGAGATGATGGGAGATTCGAATGACAACAATGAATCTATTTGTTCAGGTCATTTTAAGAAGTCGAAAGTACCAGGTTCAGGTGGATCGATCATACAATTGATTGATGATCTTGTAATTGTGGGACAAACTATGGGTTATGATATGAAGGGATGAATAAATAATATGGAAAAAATCATTGGATCACAAGGAGTGAACGATGTTCATCGATGAATTTTTTATCTTTGAACATACAAGGCCTCGCCCAAAAGGCTAAAAAAGATTGGATCAAGGAGCTGTGTATTTCTAATAAGGTGAATTTTCTTTCATTACAAGAAACTAAAATGGAAAAAATTGATCTTTGGTGCATTAAGAGGTGTTGGGGTAATTATTCGTTTGATTATGTGTATAGTGAATCTGTTGGCAAGTCGGGTGGGATTTTACGTGTTTGGGATCCGAATATGTTCCAGAAAAATAATGTAACTGTGTCGGACTATTTTAATATAGTCATAGGTGTATGGGTTCCTAGTGGGAAAAGTCTTCTTGTTATATCGGTGTATGTCCCTCAAGAGTTAAGTGAAAAAAAGATGCTTTGGGATTATTTATCAGATGTGATTAAGCATTGGGATGGTGAAGTTGTATCTATGGGAGATTATAATGAAGTTCGAGATACTAGTGAGAGGTTCGGGTCGGGTTTTAACAGAAGTGGTGCGGAGGCGTTTAATTCATTCATCGCTAATGCGGGTTTAGTGGAGGTTCCCCTAGGCGGGTGTTCATTTACGTGGTGCCATAAATCAACTACAAAGATGAGCAAGCTTGATCGGTTTCTAATTTCCGAAAATCTTTTGTGCTCATGTCCTAGTATTTCGTCTACGTCTTTGGATAGATTCTTATCGGATCATCGGCCGATTATCATGCGGGAAAGTCATCACGACTATGGTCCGATTCCATTTAAATATTTCCATTTTTGGTTTGAAATTGATGGTTTTGATAAGTTAGTTGAAGATTCATGGAACGAAGCTATAGTGACAGTACATAATCCTTATAGTACATTCATGCATAAGCTTAAATATTTGAAAGAGAGAATTCGGACGTGGTAAAGTAGATATAAGGAGAATTCGAAAAGTAGAAAGAGCGTTCTAAAGGCTGAGTTAAATGACATTGATGTGGTTATCGATAAAGGAAATGGTACTGATGTTGAGGTTCAACGGAGGCATGATGTAATTCGATTGCTTCGAGAAATAGAGAAGATTGCTGATATGGAAGTGGCTCAAAAAGCGAAAATCAAATGGGCTATCGAGGGGGATGAGAATTCAAAGTACTATCATGGTGTGCTTAATAAAAAAAGAGGTCTTCTTGCTATTCGTGGTGTTTTGGTTGATGGTACTTGGATGGAATCTCCTAATCTTGTTAAGAATGAATTCTTTGAGCATTTTAAAAATAGATTTGATCAGCCTAAACAATGTCGAGTGTTGCTAGATAAGGATTTTGTTAATAGACTTACAATGGAGCAGAAGGATGAATTGGAAAGGGAGGTTTCTAAAGACGAGATAAAAAGGGCGGTTTGGGATTATGGAGTTGATAAAGCTCCCGGGCCGGATGGGTTTTCTTTTAGATTTTATCGTCGGTATTGGGATCTTATTGAAAATGACGTGAGTGACGCTATTAAATGGTTCTTTCAACATGGGAGTATTCCGAAAGGTGGTAATTCGTCTTTTATTACTTTAATCCCTAAGATTCCAAATGCTAATATGGTTAAAGATTTCCGTCCTATTAGTCTTATTGGAAGCTTATATAAAATTATTGCCAAGGTGTTGGCTAATCGACTGGTGTTGGTTCTTGATGATCTTGTTAATGAAATCCAATCAGCTTTCGTGTCGGATAGACAAATTCTGGATGGCCCGTTTATTTTGAATGAAATCGTTCAATGGTGTAAGAGTAGAAAGAAGCAAAGTATGATTTTTAAGGTTGACTTCGAAAAGGTGTATGATTCGGTTAGATGGGATTTTATTGAAGACATGTTGAGGAGATTCGGTTTTGGTGAAAAATGGTGCATGTGGATTAAAAGCTGTCTTCATTCTTCTAGGGGTTCGGTCCTCATTAATGGAAGTCCTACGAAGGAGTTTCAATTCTACAAAGGTCTCAAACAGGGAGATCCACTTTCACCCTTCTTATCTATATTGGTCATGGAGAGCTTACATGTTTCGTTTCAAAGAGTGGTGGATGCAGGATTATATAACGGGATCAAGTTGGCGCCTTCTTTACGGATTTCACATTTGTTTTATGCGGACGACGCTATTTTCATGGGTAAGTGAAGTCAAAGTAATATTGATACTATTACGCGGGTGTTGGATGTTTTTTTATCGAGCGTCGGGTCTTCAGATTAATATGAATAAAAGCAAACTTATGGGTATATATGTGGATAGAAGTAAGGTGAATCAGGCTACTACGCAGATTGGTTGCTTGGTGCTCAAGATGCCGTTTAGTTATTTGGGATCAAGAGTGGATGATTTCATGTCTCGAATTCATGCTTGGAACGTGGTTACTGATGGAATGAAGTCTCGGTTATGGAGATGGAAATTAAAAACTCTTTCCACTGGAGGGCGTCTAACACTTCTCAAATCTGTTTTAGGTGCAATTCCAATATACCATATGTCCATTTTTAAAGTGCATATGAAGGTGCTTCATAATATGGAAGCCATTCAATCTCGTTTCTTTAATGGCGCGGAGTTAAATTCTAAGAAACAAAGTTGGGTTGGATGGAACAAGGTCTTGGCTTCTAAAGATTCTGGCGGCCATGGGGTGTCTAGTCTTTTCGCGTTAAATAGAGCATTAATGTTTAAGTGGGTGTGGATGTTTATATCTCAAAAGACTTCTCTATGGGCGAGAGTGATTANGAAGCCATTCAATCTCGTTTCTTTAATGGCGCGGAGTTAAATTCTAAGAAACAAAGTTGGGTTGGATGGAACAAGGTCTTGGCTTCTAAAGATTCTGGCGGCCATGGGGTGTCTAGTCTTTTCGCGTTAAATAGAGCATTAATGTTTAAGTGGGTGTGGATGTTTATATCTCAAAAGACTTCTCTATGGGCGAGAGTGATTAAATCTTTGCATGGTGAAGACGGCAAAATTGGTAAACAATTTCAAGCTAGCTTTCCGTCTATATGGCTTAGTATTATTAAAGAAATTGACGCGTTGAAGATGCATGGTATTGATTTGTTTAGTTTTCTTACCCCGAAGGTTGGTAATGGGGTAAATACTTCGTTTTGGGATGTTGCGTGAAGTGGCTTTTAAAAGGTTAGTTCCTCGGTTGTATGCGCTTGAAACGATGAAAAGTATAGAGGTTTCATCAAAGCTGTCATATGGAGGTTTGGCTCATTCGTTTAGACGTAAGCCGAGAGGAGGAGTGGAGCAGGCTTGATAACGCTCTAATTATACATATTTATTCCATCGATTATATATCATATATCTATTATATTACATAGAATATCACGTTATTTGTGTAGAATTGGTACTAATCTAGTTGCAGGATAGAACGAGAGAAGAAAGTTAGAAATACCACTAAAAAGACGATAAAGTGACAAATACAAGAAAGGAAGGACTTGGAATGAAAATATACAAGTATAAAAGACCCAAGTACGCCAGTCGTAGGACTGTGTGCGGCGTACTTGTTTGGCGGGTAAATGAGATTGAATATATGCGAAGTATGGCGTACTTTCTATGAAGTACGGCGCACTTACCTTGACAGTTACAAAGCAGAGTTATTGATTGCATTCATTGTAAGGTCGATCACTTGTCCTCATTTACTGAACACATGAGTTGAATTAGGTCAAAATGAGTCTATAAAAGCAGATGTACGAAACCAGAGAAAGGGGGCAACATCCAAAGAGAAGTAGGGAAAGTATACGAAGTGGGATTGGTGAACTCATACCAAGTTCACCATATCGGGGTCGAGGTTGTGATTCTATTGCTGTGACAGAGTGTAGGAGAACGAGCCTAGAGAGTTATCTCTGTGAAATCATTTGTTCTTTCGTTGTAATCACTTTGGTACACTTTTCTACTTTGTCGAATTGAATTATGAAGTTTATGAAATTCATGTTGAATGATATGTGTTTTGTTACTACAATAATGGAGTAGTCATTATTATGTTTATTTGGGTGATATAGTTATATGGTTGTTTACAATGTAATGTACGCTTGCTATTTGATACTATACTTAAGTTTAATTGATGAGATTATGCTTGGATCATTGTTGAATGTTTGATGTATCTCTGTGGTAGAAGTAGGTCCAAAGGGTCTGCCACTTTGGTATTATTTCAAGGTGTTTGTCTATGGCAACTTGGTGTTTATCTTGTAGAAATTGGTCGCCAAAACATTTATCGACCCATCCATGATCTTGTTTAATGCCTTATCTCATGTCTAACGAACTTGATGAGGAAATTGGCTTATGTATACTTCTGTTATGAACCATTCTTAATGCATTTGATATATTGAGAATCATAGGTCGAAAGGGTTTCTTAATATGTTGGATAGTTATGGGTACGAGTGATAACCATTCACCTCTTGCTTATATATCTTGTTCATGATTGCTTGCTTATCATTCACATGCTACTTCCATGTTTCTTAGCCTAAATAAACATATCTTTTAATCATATAAAACAATCAATCTAAATTGCTAGTCTTTGGATAAGTGACAATCTAGGGACTTTACTTTAACACAATTGCTAACTTGGCTTTTCTACAATCTCTTGGGACGACCTGGTCTTACCTAAACCTTTGCTATAAACGGGGGTTATACTTTACCCATGTGTTTTATATATTAAGGAAAATGGTGAAATTAGTATTATAAATTTAAAGCTTTTGAGACACATCAAAGTTTTTGGCGCCGCTGGCGGGGATTGGCATTGATAAAATCGAGTTAGTTAAGTGTTTTGAGACTTTTTACAAACATAGCCGTACAGTTTTCTGGCAAACTGAATCAATTTTTTTTGCTTTCTGAGACTGTGTGTACGCCGTACTTCAAAGTTTGTACGCCATATTCTCTGGAAAAAATTCAAACTACGCCGGTTTTACTTTCTAAACCGCCGTACTTTCTGGAAAAATTCACAATGTTCACTAAGACAAAACCAAACAAAAAAAAAACTTTTTAATGCTTAAATTCAAGGCTGAGAACATGAGAATTGCTTTTTATGTGCCTTTGGTATTTGGATTGATGCATTTGTTAATATGTTATGATTCATCGAAAATACAAAATATTTGCTTATTTGGTTAATTAGACATTTTCTTGTTTTTGATTGTTTATGCATGATAATAATCTGGACTATAAGGTTAAACACAATTCTGAGATATTCTAAAAACTACAAAGGATTTGAAACTAAAAACAGGGGAAGTACGCCGCACTTGTTTTCAAGTACGTCGGTCTTTCTGGGAAATTTCAAAATAATATGAAGATTAAAAAAGAAGTATGCCGCACTTGTTATCAAGTACGTCGCACTTTTATGACCAAAAGTTCACAGAAGACTTTTATATTGTTCATAATGATCAAACCAATCCATCTTTTGATTTCTGAATGTTTACTCATATTATTGGAGTGCAAAATATCATTTAGTTTTGATTGTACTAATATACTAATGTTTTACTTGATGTTATGTTGTCAAATGTTAGAAATGGACCTAAACTCGAGTATTGGACGTATGTACTTAGATAAGGGAAATTCTCTTGCTGAGAATGATCAAGTTGAGAGTGAAGGTAATTGGGATGGAGAAGGCACCTAGGACACAGCAGACAGTGGAAAACAAAAGGAGGTGAAGGCTTATACTTTCTTTAGAATGGAAAAGGNTTTATGACCAAAAGTTCACAGAAGACTTTTATATTGTTCATAATGATCAAACCAATCCATCTTTTGATTTCTGAATGTTTACTCATATTATTGGAGTGCAAAATATCATTTAGTTTTGATTGTACTAATATACTAATGTTTTACTTGATGTTATGTTGTCAAATGTTAGAAATGGACCTAAACTCGAGTATTGGACGTATGTACTTAGATAAGGGAAATTCTCTTGCTGAGAATGATCAAGTTGAGAGTGAAGGTAATTGGGATGGAGAAGGCACCTAGGACACAGCAGACAGTGGAAAACAAAAGGAGGTGAAGGCTTATACTTTCTTTAGAATGGAAAAGGAAGATGGAACTTGGGATAGGTACATGACACCTTGTTATTTGGAAGGTGTGAATGCTTTTGATGGGGTTACTTATTTGGATTGTGATAAGAACTATGTTTCTCAAGAGGTGGTGACTGAAAAGAAATGGAAGTACATTAAGCTAGCTAATGGGGACAAAAAGCTTGATAAGAAATTGTTAGTGAATTTCGAAGGAGAAATATATGTGGTTGAATTTTATGTGAATCCGGAAGAGGATGATGTTGAACCTACTGTGATACTTGGTAGAGATTTTCTTAGGCAAGCTAAAGCTATTGTGAACCTACAACTTGGCCTAATAACCCTTTGGCCCGAACCACCTGTGTATGATTCGGAGGATGAAGAGCTAGATGCTTTGCTAGCCAATTTTGTTGGGATATGAAGATCAAAGTGCTGCTGAAGAATCAAAGTACTGATTTCAGTCAAAGTACTTCTTGTGTTGAAGAAAGTGAAAGTACTTCTGTCAAAGTACTTCTATTGTTAAAGGACTGATATGCAAATCTCGTTTAAAGATTGTTATGTAATTATTAGATTAGAATATTCTAGAAATAGTTATACTTGTCGTACAAGAATTGTAAACCGACTAGGGTTTTCCTTATGCCTATAAAAGGACCTCTAAGGTGGTATTAGAGATATACTTGTGCGTACAACATTAGAAAGTTATTTAGCGATTAGGGTTGTTAGTGAATCTGTAATAAGCAGGTTCAAAGTTTGGTTTAATATAATCGTTAAAGTTTTGTTATTCTTCTTAGCTTTGTTGAAAGTAGATTCCGCATACTTAACAGAGTTATATCAGTGTTTCATCATTAGTAGTTTTGGAATTATTCAAGATTGCTAAACCTTTTCAAGCTATATAGTTAGTTTGGTCAGAGTATATCGATCCAACAAGTGGTATCAGAGCCCATCTAGGATACCAATTGTGAAGAATCGTTTAAGCCCATCTAGGATATGTTTTACGAATAACATAAATATGCAACGGAATATAAAACAA
>LBNU01014551.1:1859-22742 GCA_014162995.1 Artemisia annua
ACAAGCTTAAAAAATCTTTATATGGTTTTAAACAAGCATCTAGGCAGTGGAACCATGAATTGTCCAAGTTTATGCAGTCTTTGGGTTTTATTCAATCCAAAAATGATTATTCACTTTTTGTTAAGAAAGACCAGGAACAGTTCATTGCTGCATTAGTTTATGTAGATGATATTCTCATAACTGGAAACTGTGAGTATGAGATATTAGCTACTAAACATGTATTAGATCAGAAGTTCACCATAAAAGATTTGGGTCTGGCTCAATATTTTCTAGGGATTGAAATATGCAGAACTGCACAGGGTACACATTTGAATCAAAGGAAATACATCCTTGATCTTCTCAATGATGCTGGTCTTACAGCTTCCAAACCTGTTGCTTCTCCTATGCCAACCAATTTGAAACTTTCTTTAGGCAAAGGCAACCCATTGAAATCACCGGAGGCTTACACAGAAGGTTAGTTGGTAGACTCCTATATCTTACTATGACCAGGCCAGATATATCATATGTTGTACAGCATCTTAGTCGGTTTGTATCTGCTCCCATTGATTTACATATGCAAGCAGGCTTACACTTGTTAAAGTGTCTTAAAGGAAGTGTTACTAAAGGGCTTTTCTACCTAGTACAGCCTCATTTGCACATCACTGGTTTTCAGATGCTGATTGGGCAGCTTGCTTAATGACTAGAAGGTCTTTAACTGGATATTGTATTTTTCTTGGGCATTCACTTGTTTCCTGGAAAACAAAGAAACAGCCTATAGTTTCTAGATCCTCTACAGAAGCAGAGTACAGGGCTATGGCAGTTACTACTTGTGAAATCTTATGGTTGAGCTTTCTTCTCAAAGACCTACACATTCTAGTAAAATTGCCCATAACTCTCTTTTGTGACAATAAATCTGCACAACAATTGGCTGCCAATCCATGTTTTCATGACAGATCCAAGCATTTATATATGGACTTTCATTTCATTAGAGAAAATATACAACAAGGTTTTATGCAAACTGCTTTTATTCCTACAACACAACAGCTAGCAGATATCATGACCAAGGCCTTGAATTATGTGCAACATTCAATTTTGCTTGGCAAGTTGGGCATTACTGATCATCCAACTTGAGGGGAGGATGAAGAACATATTAATGTAGGATTACTAATGTAACTTTTGTATAGACAAAGGACTATAAGTGTAAATAGTTTAAGAGATTGTTAGTAAGGCGGTTAAGAGTGTTTAATCCGCCTATAAGTAATCATCTCTTTCCTCATTTATCTGTAAGAATATCACTTTGAATAATAAACTTTTCCCCTTTTTCTCTCATTACTATTCCGCGTTAATAATTTGTTTAGCAATGCTGTTTAGGTTCGTGATGTTTTGGTACCTTACCGAGTATGCATTTTTTGTTTATAAGCTGGGGTTTGTGGTATGGGTTAGTAATGATGTTATGTGATTATCAAGTTAGAACTCGTATTATGTCTTGTCAATTAAACATGATTGATTCATATATTTAATTTTTTCACACAATCATCTGTCCTAACCCTTTGAAGATTATACTATAAATCGGACAATTAACTTAAAACCATGGAATGTTAATAGTTTCTCACATTTTGCGTCATAATTAAGCAACCTTGGAATATCATAACACAGCGATTTATCAAATTAGGATATTTCCTCCCTATTCAGATCTCTTAAATTGCATTTAAATTACATGTTCTTGGAGGTAAGTGGATATTTTATGCTGAGAAACCATTTGGAGGCTGTCAATTTGTATGCTGAGAAACAATTCGGGAGGCTCTCAAGCCTATCTTGTGAAATCTAGGTATCAGGGACTGAGGGCGAGTATTATGTTTTAAATAACGCTTCTTCTTATAGGTGTAAAAGATAGGCGGGCTGACTCATGGGTGAAACCAGGTCCTCGCCAAAATGGATTATTTATTGGTATGGGCTGGGTTGACCAAAACACTTTAGGAGAGAGATGATAAGGTAGCAACAGGATGCGCAAGGTATGTGTTAAAATGGTACCAAAACAACTAAACACAAGATTAATCACCCAACCAACCACCCATTGGTGATCTATTATTATTACAACAATAAACACCGAATGATTGTCCCCAATACGAATGCAATCAAGATACAATACAAAGAAACAGATTATTGTCCCTCTAATAGGTGCAAGAATGATACAAGAACTCACACACTAACCTGAACCAATAAACCAAACTAGACTAAAGATCAAGATGATCTTACTACAAAACTATCAAGAGTAAGCTACCCAGAAACCCACAATCAACCCAGATCTTTGAGATGATGAAAACCAGAGAGAAATCGTAAAAGTGGATGAGAGATTATGACTGCGTAAAAGTTATGAAACCCTAGCAGAGTTGAGACATTATATAGCCCGGGATATCAACACTTTCAACCCTGCACCAACAACACTTAACAAAATAATACCAAACTTGTTAGGATTAGAAACTTAGTATAAAAATGTTACATAATATACCCCTGAAGGTTCAGCTGTTTGTCACAAGGTCTGTTATACTTTCAACATCCCCCCTCAAACTGATGAACCTGCAAAAAGGTTAATCATACCAAGCCTTCTAACCATAACACCATGCTGTACTGACCCAAGAGCTTTGGTCAATACATCAGCAGTTTGACTTTTTGAGTCAACTTTGACTGTTTTAATCAATCCAGAGGAAACCTTTTCTCTAACCAAATGCACATCAATATCAAAGTGTTTTGTTTTTTCATGCATCACTGGGTTATCAGCAATTTGAATAGCAGCTTTGTTATCACAAAACAACTCAACTGGCAACAAATTTTCAATAACACCAAGATCCTTTAACACCTTAAGAATCCACATAACCTCACAAGTAGTAGAGGCCATACATCTATATTCAGCCTCAGCTGAAGATTTAGACAGAGTAGCTTGTTTTTTACTCTTCCATGAAACCAAGTTACCATTCACAAAAACACAATATCCAGACACAGATTTTCTAGTAACTGGGCACTTAGCCCAATCTGAATCAGAATATGCAGAAACCTTAAACCCCTGATTATTCTTACTAAAATGCAGCCCATTACCAGGTGCAAGTTTAAGATACTTTAACACTCTTAAGCCAATATCAAAATGAGATTTCAAAGGAGAATGCATATACTGATTTAAGCAGTGCACAGCATAAGATATATCAGGCCTAGTCATAGTAAGATATCTTAACTTCCCAACAAGTTGCTGATAACTAGTAATATTTTTCAAGCACTTATCATCATCAGACTCCTTATGATTAAGCACAATATTTTCAGGCAAGGGAGTTAAAACAGGCTTACAACCAAGCAATCCATAATCATTTAACAATTCCAGACAATACTTTCTCTGATTTAAACATAAACCACTACTAGTTTTTAGCACTTCAATTCCAAGAAAGTATTTCAACTCTCCTAAGTCAGTAGTTTCTGGGTTTAGGGGTAAAAAGCGGTGGCAGGTTATTTAAATGGGGTAATAAATGAGGTTGACCGGGTTTGGGGGATTTGACCAGGGTAAGTGTTTGTGGGCCGGGTATAAGTTTAGAAGGCTGGTGGGCTTTTGGAGTTATAAGATGAAATGGGCTGGTGGATTATAAGGTTTGTAAAAGTATTTGGGTTTTATTATTGGTTGAATTGGTTAAGTGTAGTATTATTGGTTTAGTAAAATTATAGGGACCAATTGTGTACAATCTGAAATTCCATGGATGATTTCTGCCATTTTTCAAATTACTATCCAAGGGCCATATTTGTCTTTCTCTGATTTTTGGAGGACCTCTGTTGCCATTTCTTCACAAATAATCTTTGAGGGACCAAAATTGACAATCTCTAAAACTTGAGGGACTAAAATTGCCAACTCTTCAATCTTTGCTCCAAGTATATTTGCTGACGAGATATGATTTCCCGAGATTGATTTTGACTTTTTTTTTTGAACTTTTCTTTTGACGTTTTGACTTCCCCGGCTTCGGTTTTTGACACTTTCCATTCTCGTGCTCATTTTTGTCGATTTTCCTTGATTTTATGTCTATTTATGAAATATCCATTCCTGCACAATCACAAATACAAAAACACAATATCTTTGGCATTTATGGTTAGTTTTTGGTCGTTTTGGTCTTAATTTGGTAAATAAAAGGTGTATGAATAAGCATACACCAATATGCAACTGTTACTCAACCACACAGAGATAAGCTTGAACCAAGGGGTCTAAAATGTGTTTTCTTGGGTTATCCTCCTCATTCCAAAGGATATACTTTATATGATCTAAATACAATACAAGTCTTTCATAGTTGTGATGTTTCATTTGAAGAAAAGGTTTTTCCATTCAGAACACCAGTTGCTTCTACTCCTTGTTTTAACAGAGATCTTCCTTCTTTTGGTACTGCAAGTGATGATTTAGAAGCTCCTATTCCCAGTGTATCTGCTGAATCTCAGGGTACTTCAGAACATACTTCTGTCACTGAATCTGTCATTCATGAACCTACACCTACACCTGAGATACCTTCAACTTCAAACACTTCTACTGGACCTACAACTGCAAGAAGATCAACAAGGAATTCTACAAGACCAGCCTGATTAAAGGATTTTGTTCTTCCAAAAGGCAGTGTATCATCTGCAAATGGTGTTTTCACTCATCCCAAAACTCCTAAATATCCTTTGTTTTCTGAAGCACACTTTATTGGCATACCCAATCAGCATGTGGCTTTTTTTTCAAATGTGTTTGCCACAACTGAACCTTCTTCCTATAGACAAGCAAGTCAACAACCACAGTAGGTTCAAGCAATGGATACTGAGATTCATGCTTTGGAGAAAAATAACACATGGGAAGTAACTATTTTACCTGCTGGACATAAAGCAATATCTTCCAAATGGGTGTTCAAGATAAAATATAAGGCAGATGGGACAATTGATAAGTACAAAGCTCGTTTGGTTATCAGGGGGTTTGATCAAAGAGAAGGCCAGGATTATAAGCATACATTTGCTCCTGTTGCTAAGTTAGCCACAGTAAGAGTTTTAATAGCTTTGGCTACTGCAAAAGGATGGCCACTTCATCAGTTAGACATTAACAATGCATTCTTGCATGGTTTTCTGGATGAAGAGATTTATGTGCAGCCACCAGCTGGCTATAAAGGAGCTGCTCCAGGTCAGGTTTTCAAGCTTAAAAAATCTTTATATGGTTTTAAACAAGCATCTAGGCAGTGGAACCATGAATTGTCCAAGTTTATGCAGTCTTTGGGTTTTATTCAATCCAAAAATGATTATTCACTTTTTGTTAAGAAAGACCAGGAACAGTTCACTGCTGCATTAGTTTATGTAGATGATATTCTCATAACTGGAAATTGTGAGTCTGAGATATTAGCTACTAAACATGCATTAGATCAAAAGTTCACCATAAAAGATTTGGGTCTGGCTCAATATTTTCTAGGGATTGAAATATGCAGAACTGCACAGGGTACACATTTGAATCAAAGGAAATACATCCTTGATCTTCTCAATGATGCTGGTCTTACAGCTTCCAAACCTGTTGCTTCTCCTATGCCAACCAATTTGAAACTTTCTTTAGGCAAAGGCAACCCATTGAAATCACCGGAGGCTTACAAAGAAGGTTAGTTGGTAGACTCCTATATCTTACTATGACCAGGCCAGATATATCATATGTTGTACAACATCTTAGTCAGTTTGTATCTGCTCCCATTGATTTACATATGCAAGCAGGCTTACACTTGTTAAAGTGTCTTAAAGGAAGTGTTACTAAAGGGCTTTTCTACCTAGTACAGCCTCATTTTCACATCACTGGTTTTCAGATGCTGATTGGGCAGCTTGCTTAATGACTAGAAGGTCTTTAACTGGATATTGTATTTTTCTTGGGCATTCACTTGTTTCCTGGAAAACAAAGAAACAGCCTATAGTTTCTAGATCCTCTACAGAAGCAAAGTACAGGGCTATGGCAGTTACTACTTGTGAAATCTTATGGTTGAGCTTTCTTCTCAAAGACCTACACATTCTAGTAAAATTGCCCATAACTCTCTTTTGTGACAATAAATCTGCACAACAATTGGCTGCCAATCCATGTTTTCATGACAGATCCAAGCATTTATATATGGACTTTCATTTCATTAGAGAAAATATACAACAAGGTTTTATGCAAACTGCTTTTATTCCTACAACACAACAGCTAGCAGATATCATGACCAAGGCCTTGAATTATGTGCAACATTCAATTTTGCTTGGCAAGTTGGGCATTACTGATCATCCAACTTGAGGGGAGGATGAAGAACATATTAATGTAGGATTACTAATGTAACTTTTGTATAGACAAAGGACTATAAGTGTAAATAGTTTAAGAGTTTGTTAGTAAGGCGGTTAAGAGTGTTTAATCCGCCTATAAGTAATCATCTCTTTCCTCATTTATCTGTAAGAATATCACTTTGAATAATAAACTTTTCCCCTTTTTCTCTCATTACTATTCCGCGTTCATAATTTGTTTAGCAATGCTGTTTACCTTTCCGAGTATGCGTTTTTTGTTTATAAGATGGGGTTTGTGGTATGGGTTAGTAATGATGTTATGTGATTATCAAGTTAGAACTCGTATTATGTCTAGTCAATTAAACATGATTGATTCATATATTTAATTTTTTCACACAATCATCTGTCCTAACCCTTCGAAGATTATACTATAAATCGGACAATTAACTTAAAACCATGGAATGTTAATAGTTTCTCACATTTTGCGTCATAATTAAGCAACCTTGGAATATCATAACACAGCGATTTATCAAATTAGGATATTTCCTCCCTATTCAGATCTCTTAAATTGCATTTAAATTACATGTTCTTAGGGGTAAGTGGATATTTTATGCTGAGAAACCATTTGGAGGCTGTCAATTTGTATGCTGAGAAACAATTCGGGAGGCTCTCAAGCCTATCTTGTGAAATCTAGGTATCAGGGACTGAGGGCGAGTATTATGTTTTAAATAACGCTTCTTCTTATAGGTGTAAAAGATAGGCGGGCTGACTCATGGGTGAAACCAGGTCCTCGCCAAAATGGATTATTTATTGGTATGGGCTGGGTTGACCAAAACACTTTAGGAGAGAGATGATAAGGTAGCAACAGGATGCGCAAGGTATGTGTTAAAATGGTACCAAAACAACTAAACACAAGATTAATCACCCAACCAACCACCCATTGGTGATCTATTATTATTACAACAATAAACACTGAATGATTGTCCCCAACACGGATGCAATCAAGATACAATACAAAGAAACAGAGTATTGTCCCTCTAATAGGTGCAATAATGATACAAGAACTCACACACTAACCTGAACCAATAAACCAAACTAGACTAAAGATCAAGATGATCTTATTACAAAACTATCAAGAGTAAGCTACCCAGAAACCCACAATCAACCCAGATCTTTGAGATGATGAAAACCAGAGAGAAATCGTAAAAGTGGATGAGAGATTATGACTGCGTAAAAGTTATAAAACCATAGCAGAGTTGAGACAATATAGCCCAGGATATTACACTTTCAACCCTGCACAAACAACACTTAACAAAATAATACCAAACTTGTTAGGATTAGAAACTTAGTATAAAAATGTTACATAATATACCCCTGAAGGTTCAGCTGTTTGTCACAAGGTCTGTTATACTTTCAACATCCCCCCTCAAACTGATGAACCTGCAAAAAGGTTAATCATACCAAGCCTTCTAACCATAACACCATGCTGTACTGACCCAAGAGCTTTGGTCAATACATCAGCAGTTTGACTTTTTGAGTCAACTTTGACTGTTTTAATCAATCCAGAGGAAACCTTTTCTCTAACCAAATGCACATCAATATCAAAGTGTTTTGTTTTTTCATGCATCACTGGGTTAGCAGCAATTTGAATAGAAGCTTTGTTATCACAAAACAACTCAACTGGCAACAAATTTTCAGTAACACCAAGATCCTTTAACACCTTAAGAATCCACATAATCTCACAAGTAGTAGAGGCCATACATCTATATTCAGCCTCAGCTAAAGATTTAGACAGAGTAGCTTGTTTTTTACTCTTCCATGAAACCAAGTTACCATTCACAAAAACACAATATCCAGACACAGATTTTCTAGTAACTGGGCACTTAGCCCATTCTGAATCAGAATATGCAGAAACCTTAAACCCCTGATTATTCTTACTAAAATGTAGCCCATTACTAGGTGCAAGTTTAAGATACTTTAACACTCTTAAGCCAATATCAAAATGAGATTTCAAAGGAGAATGCATATACTGACTTAAGCAGTGCACAACATAAGATATATCAGGCCTAGTCATAGTAAGATATATTAACTTCCCAACCAGTTGCTGATAACTAGTAATATTTTTCAAAAACTTGTCATCATCAGATTCCTTATGATTAAGCACAATATTTTCAGGCAAGGGAGTTAAAACAGGCTTACAACCAAGCAATCCATAATCATTTAACAACTCCAGACAATACTTTCTCTGATTTAAACATAAACCTTTACTAGTTTTTAACACTTCAATTCCAAGAAAGTACTTCAACTCTCCTAAGTCTTTTATTTTAAACTTATTCCTTAGAAAAGTTTTAAAATTCTCAATTTCACTTTCACTATTACCTGTGATCACCAAATCATCAACATACACAAGCAAATACAACACAGAACTCCCTTTAGTTTTAACAAACAAAGAATGATCATTCTTAGACTGTATAAACCCAGCCTCAAACAAGGCCTCAGACAATTTAAGATTCCATTGTCTAGGAGCCTGTTTTAGGCCATAAAGAGATTTTTTAAGCCTGCAAACCTTCTTACTATCATCTGGAAAAAGACCAGGTGGAGGTAACATGTAAACTTCCTCATTTAAATCACCATATAAGAAAGCATTGTTAACATCCATTTGAAAAATTTTCCAATTATTCTGAACAGCAATACTTAACAAGCATCTAACAGTGCCCATTTTAACCACAGGACTAAAAGTTTCATCATAGTCAAAACCATGTTTTTGATTAAAACCTTTAGCCACAACTCTGGCCTTATACCTTTCAATTTCACCATTAGATTTAAACTTAAGTTTCCAAACCCGTTTAGATCCTATAGGAACTCTTCCCTCAGGAAGATCAACTTCTTCAAGTATCATTTTCATATAAAGCAATAATCTCATCATTCATAGCATTTTTCCAGTTAACATTCATAGAAGTTTCCGTATAGGAGGAAGGTTCACAAGACTTATTCAGATTAGCAACAAAACAACAATTATCAAAACTTAACCTAGTATGATTAGCATACTTATCAAGACCATACTTAAGTTTAGAATCAAGCACATAGTCATTCAGTTTAGCAGGCAACTTAGAAGATCTAATAGATCTTCTGCAACTAGTAGTTCCTTCCTGTGTTTGATTTTGAAAAACATTTTGAAAACTATGTACATCTATTTCAAGTAATGCATTTCCCTCAGAATTAAAATTCTCATCTAAAGGAGTTGCAGAACTAGAGTCAGCTGGTTGTTGTAGAGCATCAGGGTAAAGTATATGTTCTAAAGGTTCATCCTGAACATCATCCACAACCCTGCCAGACTGACCTAGATCACCTTCTCTACCAACAGATGCTACATCCTCTGTTTCATCATTGGGAAAGGGACTAGGAGTTCTGGTTTTTGACTCAACATTATCAAAGAAATTTTAAGTGTTGACTTCCAGATGAGAATCAGACAAATCAGTTTGTTTCATTTTAAAAGGAAAAATAGTCTCATAAAATTTGACATCTCTGGAGTATAACATAGACCTATTTTCCAAACTCAACAACTTATAAGCTTTCTTTCCACTTGCATACCCAAGCAAAACACATTTTACAGATTTCTCAGAAAACTTATCAGACTCTTTTAAAATAGTAGCATAACAAAGACACCCAAAACTCCTAAGATGTACCAGACTAGGTTCTCTACCATAAACCAAAGAAAAAGGAGATTTACCATTTAAAACAGAGGAAGGAAACCTGTTAATCAAATAAGTAGCAGTTAAAACACAATCAGGCCAAAAAAACAAGAGGAATTCCCCCCTGAAACATAAGGCTTCTTGCTACATTAAGCAGATGCCTATGTTTCCTTTCAGCAATCCCATTCTGTTGAGGAGTATATGCAACACTAGTTTGATGAATAATTCCCATAGTATCAAAAAATGCACCCATTTTATTATTAACAAACTCAGTACCATTATCAGATCTAACAATCTTAATTTTCTTATTAAACTGAGTCAAAACCATTTTAAAAAAACTTTGAAACATATCAAAAACTTCATATTTTCCTTTTAGCATATACACCCAAACAGATCTACTAAAGTCATCAACAATAGTCAAGAAGAATCTAAAACCTTCCCTGCTAACCACCTTATAAGGACCCCACACATCTAAATGTATAAGGTCACCAAAACCAGAAGACTTATGTTCACATAAAGGAAAAGGATCCCTTGTTTGTTTAGCCTTATGGCAAACATCACAAGGTGCCCCATGATCAATATGAGTTAATTTCAAAGAACCTTTTAAAAGTTTTAAAACTTGATTAGCAGGGTGTCCCAACCTACTATGCCAAACATCTTTAGAAACAAAAAAACTAAGAAACTCACTTTTAATCACACAAGCAGAGGAAACTTTAAACTTATCAAACAAATAAAGACACCAAATTCACTACCAGTCCCCAGCACCCTCTGCTGATTCAAATCCTGAATATAGCATTTAGTCTCATCAAAACCAACTCTCAATTTACTATCTTTAATAAACTTATTAACAGACATAAGACTAACACAATACTCAGGAACAACTAAAACATCAAACAAAACCACATTATCATTAAGTTTTAAGTTGCCAACATGAGTAACTTTAGCTAAAGTTCCATTAGGATGTCCCACAGTAATCTTTATATCAGATATATCAATCAAGTTATGCATATTAAGTGGACTATTAGTTAAATGTTGATTAGCACCAGAGTCAATTATCCATCCCAGATGGTAATTGACCCCATCCAACTTAACATTAGCACCAAAAAACTTATAAAAATGCTGATTAAAAAAAATACTGCAGTTAAAAAAGGAACAAGAATCCCTACCTGCCATATTGGCATGAGCAGAGGTTCCTGGTTTATCATTCAACAAACTTAACAGCTTCATAACCTGTTCATTACTCAAAGACATACTACCAGTAGCATTCTTAGAGCCATTATTAACCACAGAAGCACTTTTTATATCATTGGTTTTATTAAAATTATTAGCAGGTTTCAGATTAGGATTCTTTTTAAAACCAGGTGGATAACCAATGATTTCAAAACACCTTTCAACAGTATGACCCTTTAAACCACAATGAGAACAAAGCAAACTATCATAATTTCCCCTGTTATTAGACACAGAATTGTTACCATTATTGTTTCTTCTCCAATTAGTATTTTTATTATCATAAGTTTTAGAAACAAAAGCAGACACCTGAGCCTTATCAGTCTTAACAGTTGTGGTTGGAACCCCTCTATGGGATTCTTCCCTTGGTACAATGACAAAAGCATCTTTGACTTCAGGAAGGATTTCCCTAGTCAAAAGAGTACTTCTTATGGGTTGATAAATGTCATCAAGTCCCATAAGGAACTGCATCAATTTTAACAACTTACCATGATCAACTAGTTCTTGTCTAGCCTCACAAGTACAATCAGGAAACTTAGTAAGAATATCAAACTCTCTCCACAAAGAATTCAACTTATGATAATATTCAGAAACAGGTAAGCCACCTTGTTTAAAACTATTAATCTTTTGAAGCAAATTGAAAACTACAGAACCATCAATCCTATCATAGGTATCTTTTAAATCTTTCCACACAACAGAAGCATTATCAGAGAAAACATGCCCAAGATACACATCTTGAGTTAAAGAACTCAAAATCCAATTAAGCACAACAGCATTACATCTATCCCATTGAGCATCTAACAAAGGAATAGCAGCATAATCAGTTTTAACACAAGAACCATCAAGAAAACCCATCTTATTTTTAATTTGCATAGCAAGTTTCATAGCACTAGCCCAAACTCTATAATTCTCAACACCAGCCAACTTTATAGACACAATAGAAGCACAGTTAGAATCATTAGGATGAAGACACAGAGGATTACTCTGATCCAAACTACTAATCATAATAGCCATAATGAAAAACAAGAACTAACAAACAAGCAACTAAGCAGAAACAAAAAACCAGCCAACAAGAAACAACTAACAAACTACCAAACAACTAATAAGAACAAAAAAACAGCTAAGACTACAAAACACACAAACTCACACCCAGAGTTAACTTGGCTCAAGTCAGTAGACTGTGAATGGCCAGAGCAGGTTTTCATACCACTCACGGTGGCAGATCAAGATGTTAGCCAAACCGTTTGCGCCCACTAAACTACAAACCAGTTAACCCTAAGAGAGGAAGACAACTTACAGTGCAAAAGCAGCAAGAGAAAACTACAATCAATCACTCTAGATTCACTTAGTCTAGAGTAATTGAATCAAGAATCAGCCCAGAAACCACAGATCCCCAAAACCCCAAATAGAAATTAGGGTTTTCAAGAATCAACCAAGAACCAACAATCTAATTGTTAATTCCTCAAGAAACCAACACCAGAACCTTTCAATCGATCAGAAACACAAAACCCCCAAAATATAGGGTTTCAAGAAAAAACCCCAAATCGTCAATTGAACCTACCAACTTCCAATTAAACCCAAAAACACCATGATTCAACAACCAAGATCGTTGAATCAACAAAATCAGAACCCCAAGAAGTAACCAATCAAAACCTAGAGCTCTGATACCATGTTAAAATGGTACCAAAATAACTAAACAGAAGATTAATCACCCAACCAACCACCCCTTGGTGTTCTATTATTATTACAACAATAAACACCGAATGATTGTCCCCAACAGGAATGCAATCAAGATACAATACAAAGAAACAGATTATTGTCCCTCTAATAGGTGCAATAATGATACAAGAACTCACACACTAACCTGAACCAATAAACCAAACTAGACTAAAGATCAAGATGATCTTATTACAAAACTATCAAGAGTAAGCTACCCTGAAACCCACAATCAACCCAGATCTTTGAGATGATGAAAACCAGAGAGTAATCGTAAAAGTGGATGAGAGATTATGACTGCATAAAAGTTATGAAACCCTAGCAGAGTTGAGACATTATATAGCCCAGGATATCAACACTTAACAAAACAATACCAAACTTGTTAGGATTAGAAACTTAGTATAAAAGTGTTACATAATATACCCCTGAAGGTCTAGCTGTTTGTCACAAGGTCTGTTATACTTTCAATAGTATGTGCTCTAATAGCCTTCCTGAAGCCTTTACATTTCTGATAACCTATTGTAAGAAACTAAGAATAATGGTCAATGGTCGAGTGCAATGTGTCAATCTAATACTAAAAAAGTAAGTAACGGCAGCATCATAGGAGGTCATTTCTCTCCAAAATGATCTTTCCTGCTATCCGTAATGATTTTATTTATTATTAGGATAAATAACACGTTTAGTTAATTAGACTCTACAAATAACCTATCGGTGGTGTATTATTTTCTTCTTGATATCTAATTACAAACAAAACTTTTCCTCATCTTGAAGATGCATTAATAAGCATTACAGATACACCCTCTTAAACACGAGTGACCATATAGTAACGAAGGCCAATGAAAGATGCATGCGTATCTTCTTGGTCAAACAACTTACATTCTTTCATTTAGTTATCGAGGCTTGTGTCAGGTAATCTTAGAGAGGGTATAGCAACTAACGGTTTCCTGTTCTTCGTCACAAATCCAAACTCGTCTAAAAGCTCGAACACTTCAATTTTAGGCAAACTCCACACAAAAGAATGCAAAAGTGATGCTAATATGTAAATCAACATCTTCTCCCCAGGGGGATTCCTGGGCATATTCTTCTTCCTGATCAAAATGGCAAAAACATCAAATTATTTCCATTGTAATCCATTTGCTTCTCAAGAACCTATTGGGCTTTAACAATAATGGATTCGCCTAGTTCTGGGGATCGTGGTGAATTGCCCAAAAATTCACATAGACGATACTACCCTTTGGAATGGTATATCCTGCGACCATACAAGTTTCATGTGGGCATCTTTGGATTAGGAGAGGAAGTGGAGGGTGTAGTCTGAATGTCTCCTTGATCACTGCATCCAAATATGTCAATTTGGGTATATGTGACTCTTCAACAATACTCATACCGATAACTGTTGTTAATTCATCCTAAACCTTTCTCATGACACTTGGGTTATGCAAAATCTCTACCATAACCCATTCGACCATTGTTGATGTTGTGTCTGTTCCCCCGACCACTATGTCTATTACAATTAGTAGTATTAGAGCTTTTGTAGCTGTATATACAACAATAATTATAGAGAAACTTACTATTAATAGGGCTTTTAGTTGATCGATGTTCAAAGACGTTGTAGCATCTTGACGTTCGTTAGGATCTAATAACATACTCAGGAAATCTTTCCTTCCATCTTCCTCAACAGCTCCTTCTGTTTCTTTGGAGATGGCTTCGATTCTTCTTTTGATCATACTGTCTAAAATATTATTAAGATATTCCCGTTGCTTCAGCATTTTTCGTTGTTTTCCTTGTACATCAAGCCGCGATAGCAATGGGATAAATCGGATATGTTTGGCGCTCCTAGTAACTCAAAAATCTTAAACACGATATCTCAAAACTCATTTTGAGTATAGCTTTGATCCTTCTCTTCACCAGATTTAGTAAAACCCCATAACATGCTTGTCATGACATTAAACTCGGTGTTGAAAACAGTTTTCTTAATGCCAATCTTTGTCCCGATCTTAGAGTAAACTTCAGTCACCATCTTTCTCACTTCATATTTTCCAAATCTTTGACATTCGTTAAGGATTGTGCTGCTTAGAAATTGACTGACTAAAAGCTTCCATAGATTACACCAGTACGTCTTATTGGACCATACAATGATGTTACCACCATAACTAATGGCTAATGCAGTGAGTGTAGGTCTGCGGTTAGCAAAAGTCTGGTCCAGGTCACGAACCACTACCTTTGAAAGGTCCACTGAGTTCACTACAATGTGAATCTTACTTTCGAGCCTGATGCTGAAGATAGGACCATATCTGTGAGCCATCTTTGTGAATCTTTCATACATGTTGGAGCTAAGAAACGGAAGGTACCCTACAACTGGTAACCCATAGGGGCCTGGTGGCAAGAGAGCTCTACTCGTTCCAGTATAGGCAAACATATACTTATACCATGCAAGTATAATCAGCATTGGAGCGGAAATGGTGAGAATGGTGTGAGCAAGCTTGTTGTGTTGGTTGCGACTTCCCACCACCATGACCACGAGGTGATCATTGTGAGATAATTCTTATACCCAAGTTCTGATGTCAATTTTGTTACAAATGGTATGTAACTTATGAAGTATGCTTGTTATATAGCTAGGATGGATGACTTTGGACCATGGACATGGTGGTGATTTCAGACTTTGTTGATAAGTCGATCAAAAGGTCGAAAACCATGGTCTAAAAAAGCCAAAGAAAAAAACGATACATTGCTTCTGTACCCTTTCGTTTTTGTGAAAATTTTGATCTGTGTTTAATCCTTCCATATTACATTGTTTAAGAACAAGGATGTTGTATTTCATTAGGATTTTCAGTAGTTGGATAATACGGATTCAAGGAAAAGAGGATACACGATTAGCTACGGAAATGCACAAATATTACAACAATTTATTGAACTGGTACTAACTGAATAGGGTTAAGTCTATTTATTAACATCATACTTTTATCATTTTACAGATCTAGGTAACAAACTTTTTTTGTTGCCAATCTAGGCATTAAAACCGGCTAAAAATCTCTACCCTTTTGAAATCTCTTAGGTCCCGTTTGCTTCGTCGTAATCGGATGTAATTGGATGTAATTGTAATTTGATTACATTACCGAGGGTGTTTGGTTTGTATAATGGTTGTAATTGTAATTCAAATTACATTACGTAGGGTGTTTGGTTTGCAATGTAATTGTAATTCAACATTTCTAATTACATCGAGGGAGGGAATTCAGATTACATAGCAAGTTGGATGGAAAGTTTTGAATTACGTTGTAATTCAGTATTTTATAATTAAAAGCATCAGTATTTATAAAATAATAATAATAATAATAATAATAATAATAATAATAATAATAATAATAATAATAATAATAATAATAATAATAATAATAATAATAATAATAATAATAATAATAATAATAATAATAATAATAATAATAATAATAATAATATTATTATTATTATTATTATTATTATTATTATTATTATTATTATTATTATTATTATTATTATTATTATTATTATTATTTATTTAATAAATAATATGAATATTAATATTATTATTATTAAATTATTAAATAATAAAATAATATTATTATTAATAAATAATAAAATAATAAAATAATAATAATAATAAAAATATTATTATTATTATTATTATTATTATTATTATTATTATTATTTTAATATTATTAATATTATTATTGTATTATTAATTATTTAATAAATAATATTATTATTAACTTATTAATTATTTAATAAATAATAATATTATTATTTATTATTTAATAATTTATTAATATTATTATTATTATTATATTATATTATTATTTTATTATTATATTATAATTATTTAATAAATATTATTATTATTATTAATATTTTATTAATAATATTATTTTATTATTATTATTATTATTATATTGTTATTATTATTATTATTATTATTATTATTATTATTATTATTATTATTATTATTATTATTATTATTATTATTATTATTATTATTATTATTATTATTATTATTTATTTTATTTTATTTATTTTTTATTTTTTTTGAACTACATTACGTTGCGAGTCAACCAAACACAATGACAGATTTCATCAATTACAATTACAACACATTACAATTCCAACACATTCCAATTCTTTAAATTACAATTCATTCAAATTACAATTTCTTCAAAAGATTACAATTCCTTCAAAAACATTCTGCGAACCAAACGCACCCTTAAAACCTCATCAAGTAATCATACCCTTTTGATCATATATAAGTACTGGGTTTTGTTTGAACCATCCATTTGAAACCTAGTCAACATTTTGATCTTCATGTAAGACATTATAATTATGGGTTTGGTTAATTTTTATTAAAAGTGGTGTTTCTTGATCTTGTGATGACAACATCTGGCGGGAGATTGTTAGGGTTTATGGGTTAAATAGAAGGGTAGGTCAGGTTGTTAGTGTCTAGGTGGAAAATGAGTGTCCACGTGGAAATTTAAAACTAATTATTTATCTACTTGGAAAATCTATCAAGTCATATTTACTATATCGTAAAATATTAGCCGGTTTCAGTGACTGTATTGGTAATAAAAAAAGTTGGTTACGTAGATCTATAAAATGGTGAAAGTACGTTGCTAATAAATAGACCTAACCCCAACACAATACTATAGTTTTTAATTTGACCTTTTATTTTGTTATTTCAAAAACTTATAAAAGTTAATCTCGACTCAAACCGACTCCAAACTACAATCTTATTTCATTAGCCAGCTAAAAAGATTACACAAAATTAGAAAAAGAAATAGACCAATGGATCATAAGCCCCATTCAGTTAGTCGCACAATTGACCATGTGAATGACTGTTTATTCGGCCAAATTTAGCTCGAGAAAATCAATAGCTCCACACGTGTCTCAGTCTGGATTTGCTACGAACCTTAACTCGTTTAAGAGCTCGCATGTCTGTATTGTGGCCGGAGACTTTCCAGAGCCCAAACCCCCAAAGTGGATTCATAAGCCCAATCACATCGTCCATTGGTCTTGATGTTCTTTATGGTCCAAATGTGGTGATTTACTATTGTTACGATGGTACTTGGAACATATTTTTGGATGAATTTGGAACTTGCTGTATCTCGAAAATTTTGAAAAGTTCAATTAGAAGTGTAGAAATCANAAAAAGAATGAGATACCATATATTTTTCATAATATATACATCAATCCATTACGAAGCTTGTAGTCATTGCTCTTTATAAACCCGAGAGACGTTGAAGTCTATGATTTCTACACTTCTACCATTTATATATATATATATATATATATATATATATATATATATATATATATATATATATATATATCTTTGTATATATAAGGTAACTCAAACTTTTATTATAATGGATTACTTTTTAAATCGTCCTCGTAATTCTTAACTTCCATAAAACTTGTGTTGTAAGCAAGTAGCCAACAAAAGAAGAGTTTATACAACCATAAACATGATGAACGACTAAAGTGGATCACCATATAGATACAACATAGAATATCAGATATCATTATGAAAGCCTATTGACGTGGATTGTAGATGAATGTGCGCATGATTAATATTAAGATCTGATTACATTGTTAATATTGAGATCGGATCCTGGAATCTTAATCACGGATAGCACAAATAATTATCTTATTACTCCTAAATTATATTAAACTAGTTTATACACATGTAAAGGTATCACCATCTAACACGAAATCTTTGGTTTTGCATTTCGTAGGCAAGTCACACATATCATAAGCTACATACAGCTCTAACATAAACCCACCCGTGTATAAAGAGTATACAATTTACAGTTTTTTGTTTTTTAATATACATTAAAGATTTTGCGCATACAAAGGGTACATCAAAGTACTCTACTAATGGCTACTACTTGATAAGCCTTGAGTGACTAGTCAACTGCACGCCTCTTTCTTAACATTATACTTGAGCTCTACAAGATACCTATAATAATCTCCTTTCCTACACACAATCAAAATCCACAAAAAAATCATTAGAACATACTAACTTAAGCTCAGATTAGCCATAGCTATAATTATGGGACACATCTAACAGATAACGATATCTTAGAGCCTAAAATTACAAGTGTGCAGTTAAATATATAAATACCTTGCTGGTCACTCAGTATCTAGTCGTTATCCAACTCAATCGAATAGTCTTGTCATTTTGTATAAACATATATTAACTTCAATATATGCATCAAAAGCGTCCTAATACAGAGAATTAAGTGAGCATAAATGACACCTTCAAGATGAGTTCTATTGCAGTAGTTGTAGTAAACAAACACTCCTTTTAACAAAACTAGATACTAATTCTTCAAGAGGCATTTCTATAGCCATCAGAAGTACACTGCAAAAGAAAGTACTAACAACCATTAGTAAGTTATGTAGCAAAAAAGATTGTTTTCCTAGCTGAAGAAAAGGAACAACCTCCTGAAAAACATATTTAGACTAAATAGTTCAAGTTCAGGTATGATTGGTGGTCTTGAAGGTTGGTAAATGAATTGCATATTTGCATTATATATAGAGCAAACCAAAGAGTATTGGCTCTACCGGATTATATCTGCTAGAGATTGCCCAGAAGTTGCTAAAGGTGACCCTTCTTCTTTGGTTTCGCTGGTTACTATATGAGGTTCCAACTGTCATTTTTCAAATCACAAAAGATAAGTTACAATATAAGAAATTGAAAACATATATTATTTGTTTCACAGACACTTTATATAGGACGTGTGCTTTGTACTAATTCAGTATTATCTTTTTAAGTAAGTAACAAGATGTGTTTCAGATAAATTACAAAAAGAAAGAAAGAAAGAAAAATGTAAGTGAGATGCAATAAGAAACTTGAATCAAGTATATCACAAAAATGCAGATCAAGAATACTGGAGGGTGGTGGTGTTGGTCGTGTGGTGGTAGAGGGCGGCGGTTCTGGTCGTGTGGTGGTAGAGGGTGGTGGAGGTGGAGGGACATTAATTGCAAATTCATAAAAAGTAATTGTGGGATGAAGAGGAGGGTAAATTAGTCATTTCACATGGCCACTAACAACGACAACTAGCGATCGTTGACAAAAAAACTTGAATTAGCAACTATAGAAACGCTTAAGGGGCATTTCTTTCAAAACTCAAATGTTAGGTACACAACTCGCAAATTTTCTAAAAGAAAGATAATTCTTGCCAAAAAAAAATAAAAAAATAAAAAATAAATAAAAAATAAAATAAACTAATGTGTAGTAATTGCATTAAAACTTTCCCATTCAATTAAAATGTATTTAATAAACATTATAATTAAACTTATAATTTACTATAACTATATGTGATTTTCAAATTTATAAACTCAAAATTTATATTTATTTAAATCTTAAAAGATGCTCACTGGCATATGTTTGTCATTTAATATATACCACGTATAGTTTTATTTGTATTTAATAATAAACTTTATTTTTCTTTTTGTTTTTGTTAATTATTAATAATATTGTCATTATTAGATTAAATTGATTATAATACCAAAAATTCAAGTGTGCATGGGATTTATGTAATACCCAAAATATGTATATGCATGAGATTATAAATAACTTTAAAATGTTCTTTTGTGTGTGTGTGTGTGTGTGTGTGTGTGTGTGTGTGTGTGTGTGTGTGTGTGTATATATATATATATATATATATATATATATATATATATATATATATATATATATATATATATATATATATATATATATATATATATATATATATATATATATATATATATATATATATATATATATATATATATATATATATATATATATATATATATATATATGTATATATATATATATGTATATATATATATATATATATATATATATATATATATATATATATATACATATATATATATATATACATACATACATATATATATATATATATATATATATATATATATATATATATATATATATATATATATATATATATAT
>LBNU01014551.1:27165-39360 GCA_014162995.1 Artemisia annua
TGTATTTTGTGTGACTATTGATCATCAAATGGCCACATGACTTTTATGCTTGTGTAGCCTTTTGTAATTTGTAGTCACACAACGCATGTTTGTTTTCGGTATTTAGTCACATACAATTAAGCAAACAGTGGCCAAAAGCGTTAATAAGTGTGACCATATGCTGTTTAAAGTGAAGAAATTTGTATTTTGTGTGACTATTGATCATCCAATGGCCACATTAATTTTATGTTTCTGTGGCCTTTTGTAATATTTAGTCACACAAACCATGTTGGTTTTGGGTATTTAGTCACATACAATTAAGCAAACAGTGGCCAAAAGTGTTAATAAGTGTGACCATATGTTGTTTAAAGTGAAGAAATTTGTATTTTGTGTGACTATTGATCATCCAATGGCCACATTAATTTTATGTTTGTGTGGCCTTTTGTAATTTTTAGTCACACAACGAATTAAGCGAATGTATATACATCTTTCAGTCACATTTAAAAAATCAATACATATCAAAACAAATTCAAATACAATAAAATTGGAATGTATATAATTGAACCAAATATAAAATTTGTATATAACTCTATACCCTAAGACCTCCTTTTATAGACCAAGGAGTCCTAATCGGCTTACAATACTTTCCTAAGTATCTATAATCTTTTCCATAGACAACTAATACATATCATATAAGCGGTACTAACTATATGAACCAACAGTACTAACTTATAACTAGCAGCTGTAACTAATACACTAGCAGTACTAACTTCAAGCAGACTTAATCTCTGAGCAGTCTTAACTTTGTACTAGAAATACTAACTTTCACTGTCAGTAGTGACTTTTGTACTATCATCTGGATATTCTTCCTCTCTGTTTTAATTAAAAAAAGACAAAAGTTAGAAGCACAGACAATATCTTTTCTTGCCATCGATGATTGTGTTTGGTTTGTATGTGTATGTGCATGTGCTTGCATTTAAGAGATAAGCTAAAAGTTACCAAGAGCCGATGGAAAAAGCGTTCTGATATGTCATCTGCTTTCAAATACCCATTTTTCTGCAGTTGTAGAACAAAACGAGCAGACAGTTGATCGTTCACACCAGACAGTTCATATATCCGGTACCATTCAGCAAATAGCTGAGTAACCTATTAACAACGGAAGTTGCATGCTTAGTTCTTTAGACAATCTATATACTCAATATTTTTGCCTTAACCAAATAAACACCTAATAGCAAACATGTACATTCACATTTAGAACATAACTTCTCATCTTATTGTAGTTCTTCTTAACCCATTACCTATTTGTCCTGTTAGGGATAAAAACATACCCTGAACCGGCCAGTTCATAGCTGAAACATTCTATGTCTAATGATATGCATGCTGATAGACCTCTAGTGATGATGAAATACCTGCAAATACACTGCCAAACTCAAAGCCCTTGGTTGCAGGTATTGATAAAGCTGTCTTAGCCAATTCAGCTTCAAGTTTGTCAAAAACTGGTGAACCAAGTCCCTGCCATGTAGATTTTGAAGTACCAATAATAAGTGAGCAAGTGCACACAGCCGTATATAGACACTTAGTAAAAGAGAATTAGTGCTTACTCGGGGAGGTTTCGCACAATACATGTAACAGCACCGCCAACAGAATCACCTCTCACTCGGACAACATCAATAGCAACAATCATCTTCCTTGCATATTCAGGATCTGGGCACCTACATATGTTGCTCTCTAACAATTGTAACTTACTAGTTACTACATATACCTGACAAAACTCCATAGTCCTCTACTCCTTCTTAACTGCATGTCTGTACATAACTTCATGTTCAAGACCTGAAACACAATTGAATTACAACCTTAAAGTAAATTTGCTATTTTGGGCTTAAGGCATTGCAAATGACAAAATAGCATCTGAGTTGTTACAACTCATAAATCTCAATACTGTGCTGGTACTAACTTAAGAAAAAGTTGATACTTAAAATGTCACTAGGCAAGCCTCGTATATCCATAGAAGATACAGGACTCCAATAGCACCATTATGAGTTTTCAATCAATCAGTATAGTTACAACTCATAAATTGTATTCATATCTTTGTACACAATGAGCATCACGGCAAATCAATTAATGTGTATAGGGGGTTAATTGCATAAAATAATAACCAACTTTGTTAGCACCTAAATAAAACCCTTAAAAATAATTTGACAGTAAAAGTCAACATGGTCAGAGGTAGAAATTACAAAGTAAAAAAGAAAAAAAATAGAAAAATCACTAAATCACTAAGTTAACGCACGAACACTTCAGATTGATTCTCTAACTGAAGATACAATACAATAAAGTACCTGATTCATGGATAAATGAACTTGACGAGAGGGGGTGTGAGATAGATTAAGAAAATTAGTTGGGGAGAAGATATTATGAAGATGATGTGAGATCTGAGAAAAAAGATATATATATGATGGGTGGAGGGGCAATTTGATTTTGGGGAAAAATTTAGGCGGGGTTTGCAAAAAGTTTGTGAAAAGTTTGAGTAGGAAATTTTATTTTGGGAAAAATTAAGTTTTACATATAAATTTAAGGGATAAATACTAAATAGTACTATAAATTTAGGCGGGGTTTGCGAAACGTTTGTGAAAAGTTGAGTGAGAAATTTTATTTTGAGAAAAAGTAAGTTTTTTACATATAAATTTAATGGATAAATAGTACTATAAATTTAGGCATTTTATTGTTGAGTTTAAAATATATTTGAATCTAATTGAATACAATATATTGCAACCATTTTAGTTGAGTTGGGTGTTCATCTAAGCTAGACTTCCATAATCCAATCCATTCCATACATGACAAAATATCAAAATACATTCCATCATGACAAAATATAAACTTAAAAACACGATTAGTATAAACTTAAAAACACGATTAGATAATCCACTCCATACACAACAATATCAAAATACAATAGATAATCCATTCCAAAATCCATTACATAAATGAAAATATCAAAATACAACCTAAACATTTAAGACCTCCTAACCCTTTTTTGAGCCTGAATAGCCTTAATCTTCTCAATATGGGCTTTCTTCTCTTCGATTCCTTCACGGGTCATCAGGAGGAGTTAGCCATCAAATCAAGCCTTCGATGGTCCCTGACCTGAGATTCAACAACGCAATCCTCTCCAGCCTTGGCAACCTCATTATCAGGACCAAAAGAAAAAGCCTCATCGATGGTATCATTACGCTTATCAAGCTTGGCCCTCAGTTAGGTAATATCATCCCCCATTCTTATGAGAAAGCCCTCATCCTCAGTTATATCTTAAGACTGCAGAAAAGTGAAGACATGAGACAACTCATCTGAGCCATAAGCTTCTCTTAGTTCATCGATGTTTGGTGTGTCACCATTGATAGTTGTTGAAAAAGTAATTAGGGTTATGGCAATGAATGTGACTGTGAGGATTATGTCCAATGACACTCAATGAGTGTTTGTATAAATAACCAAAAAAAAGTAACTCAAGAGACAAAAAAACAGATAGAGTTAAATGTATTTGACCAGTTTTGTTTGGTTATGTTGGAAACAGGGTATTAGAGTATATGAAGGGATGGACAATTAATACTTGTTCATGCATGTGGAAGTAAAATGAGGCAATGGTAATTATTAGTTTGTGTGGCTCAAGGGTGAAAAAATTAACCTATTGTGCCTATAAGTCACATAGAAAGAGAAAAAAACTAATCACTAACAAAGCAAAGCATCAATCTAAACACACTCAATCTTCACTAAAAAGCAGCTTTTGTTAATAACAAAGAAAAAGATGACAACAAACATGCCATTTTTCAAGGAGTTGGGTCGTGCTGCTGGGTCAACCTTAGTTAGAGACATGATGGTTGTCAAGTTCGAGAGGGAGGTCACTGTGACATTGGTGGATGAAGGGGAGCTTAGAAAAAAAGCTAAGGAGATAATGAGTCGTGTGGCTGAGAGGGACTTTGTGATTGGAAAGCTGGGGATGGTGTTTGCTTTTGACTCCACAGTTCAAAGCATTTCAGAGCTCACTAATCTGCAAACCCAAGACTTGACAGAGGTGTCAACGATCTTGGTGAATGTTATGAAGAAACAAAAGCGAGCAGCAGAGCTTTTGTCCTTCATTCAGAAGCTCAAGGCCATGCCATAGTGATGCAATTTGTTGAAAATGTATCAAGGTTTAAGTTTGTAGTTGTTTTAGATGTGTAAAACTTTTTTCTGTTACTACTTAACTAATGTAAGTTTTATAGCATGAAATCTTTATGTTGGAACTTACCTGTGCTTTTTATTTTATTTGCTATGGTGGTGCTGTCGTCATATGTTGCTTGTTTGCTCTGCTCATGTGTTGGTTTGTTTCAATCCCTTCCTTTGATCCGAATAGTGTACCTGTTAGAATAAGGTGAGTGTTAATGGTAAATTATGGCATTGCTTAAAAAAANTTGGAACTTACCTGTGCTTTTTATTTTATTTGCTATGGTGGTGCTGTCGTCATATGTTGCTTGTTTGCTCTGCTCATGTGTTGGTTTGTTTCAATCCCTTCCTTTGATCCGAATAGTGTACCTGTTAGAATAAGGTGAGTGTTAATGGTAAATTATGGCATTGCTTAAAAAAAAGAAAAAGATGTTGCTGCTTGTAAATTTTACCTTAACTGGAGTAACATCAAGCAATGAGAGCCTTGGGATTAGATATATCTGGTGGCCACCAGCGTTGTTCCTATGATAAAAATGTTTTGGTTAATGCAAGTATATATTATCACAAAGTTTTCAACATAAATAAAAAGAGAATGTCAACTTGACCTTCCTCCTTGATTCACACACGTTTATCATGCTTGACAATAACCTGGTATAACGATGTGGCCAGCAGAGATCACGTGTTTAGCTGCAATCAGGCATTGTTAAATGAATGGATGTCAGACAGCCAATAACTGACTGGATGAGTCCAGTTCTGACATGCCATTCAATCAACAAAGCTGGATTACTACGAAAATTCCGGTAATGCTACCACGGTTGAAAAAACAGTTTCATCATAGCCTATTTGACCATAAAAAGCCGAAAACCAAAACGTTGAGGTAATTTTGCAAGGACAGTCGAAACACCCTCATCCTTCATGCTCATGGACCATTACCTTTTCCCACTTTCAACACAGTTAAAACCAATTGACCTAAATTCCACAAATTCACAAACAGCCAAACATACCAACCTATATTTCAAAAAAACAGCAACACTTTACAAACAAAAAAATAATTAAAAATAAGCAAAATTAACAAACTACATTTAGTCAAAATGCAGAGCAAACCAACATATAATATATAAAAAAAAGTACCTTAATTTGACGTCAACAAGGCTTAAAACACCTAAGATGGTTTACAACGCGATGGTGCATGATGGAGATGACGGCTTTGCGCGACGGTGATGTTTGATGATTTGGGCGTGAAAGGACACCCATCACTGTGAAAAAACATAAAAAAGCGTTAGTATTTAAACCATTAGGATTAAAATGTATAGATCTATAAAAAAATCTTCAAACCCCATAGATCTATCTAAATACCTCAAAACTTGATGATGGACGGTTTCGGTGGTGCGTTGGTTTATGTGTCCATAGAGTCCCGTGGAGGTGGCGTCAGGTGGTGGTGGCGTCGGGTTGTTGGGTGGTTGTGGTGGTGTGAGTTGTGATGGTGAATCTGGAGGAGAGGAGGGTTGTGAGATGTTTATATGAATGTTTTGAGAGTTGTGATGGTGACCCTGGTGTTAGTTGTTTAGTTGAATGTTTTGAGTGTAAGGTGTGAAAGGACCAAAATACCCGTTTGCTCATGTATGGTTGCACAAAATACAAAAGTTACCCAAAATACAATACGTACCATGTACCTCGTACCAACAGTGGTTGGTCGGACACGTGGCATCCTGTATTTGTATAGACGCTAGTTGCCCAGGGCAACCCGGGCTAGAACGGGAATATTTAAAAATCGGGCAAAAAATGCCTAGCCACAGGGCAACCGGGCCATTTTGGTAATTATCCCTAAATTTAACACATGTAACATCTTAATCTTAGTTTTTATTAGGGACGGAAATTAGCCGAGCCGCTCGTGAAAAGCTCATGATCATATCAGTAAAAAGCTTGAATGATTTGAGCTTTTGTTGAGTAACTAGAGTTCGTTCGAGCTGATCCTTATCGAGCTTTAATTTGAGCTCAAGCTCAAGCCAAGTTCAAATTTCTCGATCCCGGATAACATGAACGGGGGAGGTCCCTGTATACTTGCTTCTTAGTGGATGTGACAAACGGTATACACACCTACCAAGCCGGTGCAACCCATGCATGACTGCCTTTAATAACTTCAAATACAATTCATATAACCTTCACACTATAACTATACACCTACCAAGCCGGTACAACCCATGCATGACCGTGATAATGGCTAATTCACATGGGTCATGTGCATTAGGTTATCACTTGTCACATTCATTAATTGGTATTTGACATCATATGGGTCATGTGCATTGGGTTATAGTTGCTTAGAGTGTAATGTTACGACATCCATGACTATTGACAATGGGTAATTAACATGAGTAATGGGTCATGTGCATTGGGTTGTAATGGCTTATAGTGTCATGTTATCGACCAATACATGACTGGTGATCGACAAATGGGTAATTAACATGGGTCATAGGTCATGTGAATTAGGTTGTAGTGGCTTATAGTGTAATGGAACCCATGCATGACCGGTGACAATGGCTAATTCACATGGCCCATGGGTCATGTGCATTAGGTTTTGTAAACTAAGACAAATACTATACAAATTTTTATACGATCGAATAAACCGATTACCAAACCGATGAACACCCCTAATAGACACTAGCAGGGTACCCGCGCGTTGCAGCGGCGGGTATCGTGTAAATAAAATTTTATTCGAGTAATGTATCTGATTATATATTCTTCGTGACGATTGATGATAATATTATGGAGGCCGGTTGAACCGGACAAAACCACCAAAAATGGGGAACCGTTTGGGAAAGTGGTTAGTTGTACGGTCCAGTTTTAAAAACCATGTATACAAGATAAAAAGAAAGTTATATTAATTGTACGAAGCTTTTTTTTTTTATGTTTGATTAGCTTGTACAATAAGCATATTAACATGTACCTTTTATGTAGAGGTGTTTTTTTTACAACATTAAATAGGGGGTTGAAAAGTCAAATGGTTGAACATTTATTGTATTAGATTGTTGTACTAATAGCTTAGCTAATTGTATTTACTTAAAAATCTATTCTTGGTAATCTTAAAATTTTAATATGATAGAAGTTATAAGTAGTATAGATAATGCAACATTTTTTCAAAAGTATCACAAATCTTAATAAAAAATATCTTAATAAAATTTTTGAAATGGCACTCTTTTGAAATGAAACTAAAATTAACTTCCCGCCCTCCCAAATAGTTTTTTCCCCAAATTAGTTTTCCCTCTTTCTCACCCAAAATTGAAATTTCATTTTCTCTAACAATTGTCCATCGATCCTTCCCCTTTCTCCAGCCGTTCTATCACACGCCTTACTATTTCGTAAACAAAGTTGTTACTCCGCAATTGGTTTTGCAGCCATGTTTGGTCGACTCTTGAGCCATTATCAAGGTAATACACATATTTCTACTGCAATAGTAGCTTAATTGTTATGTTTGAGTGTTTCTAAGACGCCTAATTAAATTACTAGTAGATGTAGAAATATTGGGTTACCATTTTTTTGTTTAATGATTATACCTGTCATTACCAATACATGTGGTATTTGTAGTGTAATTCTTATCTTTAGTGTGGTTAAACCTTAAAAGATCCACTTCAGTACCACTGGAACTTACAATTGAATAACTAATAATATTTTCTCACATTTAGATCTTACAGGTTTATGATGCCCACGAAGTGCTCGATGGAATGCTTGAATGAAATGGGTCTTTTATGTAAATATAAAAGATACATTTGGTAGATGGAGGAAACAAGTTATTTTTGTAGATACTTGATAACATTTTGAGTTTTATAGTTATTTTTATTTGTTATGAAATGAGTTTTGTTTATTGTCCAGTTGCGAGCTCTACTCAAATGTGAATACTTAAAGTTTTAACTGTACGTAGCTACGTGAATGTAACCGAGTCAAAAAAATGAGAAGTTTTATATATAAGAGATGGTAATTGAAGTTTTAGTTTTGAGTTCTATTTCAAGTACTTAGAGCTTGTTTGTTCTATTTCAAGTGTGTAAATACTTTGAGCTTGCAACTGAAGGTAAGATGCTCTACTTTTTTATATCCACATCAAAAGTTATTTCCTTTGTGCAGCAACTGATGCGGCAATGGATGCTCAAGATAACTGCATATGCGGACCGTCTTCTTGATGATTTAGATGATCTTGACCGGCTTAAGAGTATTAAGGAAATGCATAGAAATTGGATACGAAAATCAGAAGGGGCAGAAGTGGTCAAGAAACAGATTCGGAAATTGTTGTTTATACCACAAAACCAGATACCATATTTGGAGTTTGGAGTGACGAATCAGGAACTGAAGAGCTTGAATCATAGAAATATCACAGCCACATTGCGGATATCAGGTTACATAATGTTTCATTTATAGCGTACAAAAATAATCTAAAAGTACACATATTTTGTTGATATTTCTCACCTAAGTTATTACAAACTACATACTGATAAGAATTGAATGTATTTTTGGAAAAGGAAAAACTTTATGAATTTATTGTACCTACATCAGAAACATAGCCTTGTGAGTATTGTCGGGGCTGATCTTCTTACGCTATATGCTGCAAGCTAGAGATATTAGCCTTAACTTAGGTCAGTTTTCTTAGCATTTTATTGTTTGTTTTCCTTCACATCATAAGTCATTGAATTCTCTTTAAATGGTAGTTTTGGTAGGATATATTCATTCACTAACTTCTTATCTAGCTGTTAAAGTTCTTGCCTTCTATGATATCTGCAGATAGAGGATACTGTTCGTGCAACAAAGAGAGACTGTTATAGATTTAGATCAATGGCTACAAGTGCTTAAATGAGTGTTTACAAATTTTCGTGGAATTAACTGTAACTTGTTTAGTTATTTCTTAGCCACAAGCTTAACTTTGATACAGACATACAATACATTTCATTTCGAGCAAACGAATTTGACTTGTATACTTATTAATGAAATTATTTCTTAGCTACAAGTTTACACTTTATATATATGTGTTGCATTTATATTTCTTTATTTTTGCAAAATGTTAGTCTAGAAACGAAGAAAACACAAGCCATAACATATGCACAATGATCACAACATCTAATTATACTTAGCAGTTCTAAGTATAACTAGAAGCATTAAATAGCAGTTGCATTAAATAGCAGTTGTAAGTATAACTAGCAGTACTAATGTGTGACCATATGTATCGAATTGTGACTACACTTAAATAATGTGTGACAAAATATGACTCTATGATTTATACACCTAAATAAATACTTCATGTTACCATATATAACATCTTGAATTTAGTCACACAAACACTTAATGTGACTAATATCAAGGTTATGATAACTGAGTTCACATTTTGCTATAAATAATAGTCACATGAATATTTCACAACGTGACTATTTTGAATGTATTGGTCACATATTAACTTACGTGATATGGTGTGACTATTGTAAAGCCTATAGTCACATGATCGTGCTTCAATTAAATGTGACTATACACATTAGGATTTGGCAAGCAAACACACACTAAACTTTAGACACACATATTAACTTACGTGACCATATGTATCGAATTTTCGTTACACTTAATCATGTTTCTATGGTTTCGTGTGACCATATAGGACATTTGGACACACTCTTCAAGTGTGTGACATATATTTGTCACTTTTAAATGCATATCGTGACTAACGCTTCAAACTTACTTTTCAGTTGTCACACATTTCAAATTCATATGTGGCTAAGTATTTAGCAAAGAATAGCAGTTACGTTTAAATAATGTGTGACAAACTTGACTATATAATTTAGCCACATACACAATTACTTCATGTGACCATATATCTATTTTGGTCACGCTCTTCAATTGTGTGACATATATTTGTCACATATTTATATCTGTAGTGTGACTAATGTTTAAAGCTGATTTGTATCGGTCACACTTCCCAAATTAAACGTGACTAAATGATCAAAAAATATTTACCAGTTACCTTCTAGTCACATAAATACACAAATGTGTGACATATATCTTCCGAAATGGTCACACAAAAGTCGGATAGAGTGTGGCTGTTTATTTTATTTTCATACATTTAGTCACGTAAATATGTTACAGTGTGACCATTTGAAATCAACCATGTGTGACGATAATCCATTTTTGTACTAGTGGAAGCTTCAAAAGGGAAGAAAACAAAAGTTGGTCTCATATATTTTTATAATTATTTATATGGGCAGATCATAATAGTATGAACATTAGCGCCAAGAATCTGTTTTAAAGGCATTTGTAGATCACTTATGTCACATATTTAGTGTGAAGTCTAATAATATTGTTGGTTGAATGTATATTTGTTTGTGGATTTGAAAGTTGTAGGGTTTTTTTTATTGGTTTAGGGTTGAGGGCTTAGTGTGTTTTTGTTAAAATCAATAACTGATATAGAGTGTGGGGTGTTTTGATTATAGGTGGCTCATTATAAATGTTTTAAGATTGTAGTTGATGGTTCATAGATCTTCATACTTTCTATCTTTTGATTATTGATTTGTGTTTTCATTTGATGTTTTGTATAATGGGTATGTGTTGGTTTTAGGTTTACTCAATATATCATCTTTTTATATTTTAGGTAATGATGCTTAGTTGATACTTTTTGGCAGCTTGCGGGTTAAAAAACATATAAGCTTCCCTTTGGAAGAGAGGTAAGTGACTGCAACTTTCTTGTGGCTTTGTAGCCTATACAACTTTGTCGTTACTTTATATAAACCGAAGGGCAAGCCTTTGCGTAGAAGTTGTATTCTTTATAAAGACAATTAATAAAGTTTATTAATTTGGTTCATTTGTGTAGGTTTGGAGTGGTTGCTGAATATATTGTATAGGAGGTATGCGTTCTTACGCGACTTGGATAAAATTTACACGGTATGAGTCTTACGTTTATGTATGTATGTAATTTGTATATGTAAACATTTTCCTAAATGTTTATGTACTACAGGAAACCCGTTTTGGATACTTCAAGGTCTCAAGGGAACCTTGGTCGTAATAGAATAGGGCCGTCCAAGGCAGCCAACGCCGACATATTTGATCAAGGTTTGTTTTCTTGCATACTCTGTTAGCTACTTAAACAAATGCTTTTTTAAATGAGAATCTATCAGCAAACTGAAATCTATTACACTTCAAAAATACAAGGTCTCCTATTGGCTTTTAGATTGTCAAATTGGCAACAAATTGTAAATGAACTCATGCTCTCTAAAGTAAATATCGGTAGGCTTATTACAACACTTCTGAGAATTGCAGAAGATGTTTGGCACAACATTCACCATGTTATAGGAGTCTGCAACTAATAAAATTATTGTTGCTTTAAGTTTAGTAATAACTAATGAGACTTGATTTCATAAATAACGTTACAACAATATGACATAAACGTGTATTTAGGCTGAAACCACATGTTTTTCCATGTTATACTTTTATGAATTAGTTATCCTATATAAAATGAATATTATGACTATTTGCTTATGCAGGTTACAATTTTATGAATTAGTTATCCTATATTAAATATGTTCGCAGTCTGTTAGTATGTGATGTATCTATAGTTTATATTTGAGTACGCTATCCTTTTCATGTATAAAAAGGCCTATTGGAGAGGCATCCACCTCCCATCCTCCTTTTCATGTAGCCCGCTTAAAGATTCATGTAGTGGGAGTAAAAATATTACTATTGCTAATGATGTGCATAATAGACAAACCCAACCTGTTATTCGACGTAATATATTTATCCTTTTCTTATGATTTAGAATTATAACTGATGTATCCTTTCTCCTTTTTTCAGGTAAGGAAGCCCTGTTGAAAAATGTATCTACTGTTTCGCGTCAACGCACGCAGGCGTAGCTGGTAGTTTATGTGGCCATAATGGTCGCCCGAAGGAGCTTGCACCTTTTTTATATGAATCTGTGGTTACTTCTTGATGTAACCAGAAAGTAGCTAATTTTTGCGTTTTGTAATATATCGATACTACATTTTCTAAATCAAAAAGTTGAAA
>LBNU01014551.1:39596-44596 GCA_014162995.1 Artemisia annua
ATATATATATGTATATATATATATATATATATATATATATATATATATATATATATATATATGTATATATATATATGTATATATATATATGTATATATATATATGTATATATATATATATATATATATATATATATATATATATATATATATATATATATATATATAAGTAAAAGTATAAATAAAATATATACCTAATAAATAAAAGTGCTATCTTTTATATAATGTGTCGCAATAGTAGGGAGCTTCATGTGAGGAGTATCATCTGGATATTTCGTTCTAACGAGTTTGCTGGGTTTACGATTTAAAGTGCCCTGGCTCCTCAAACAATTATATGCATGTACTTCTGAATTATGATGGCCCGAACGGTGATACATTATATTTAAGACTAGTACTTAATAACATAACACAATAGTTAGGAGCTTCATGTGAGGAGTCATACACTTCTGAATTGTGATGGCCCGAACAGTGTTATGTTATAACCTAAAATACTTAACAACGTGACACAATACTAGGGAACTTCATGTGAGGATTATATACTTCTTAATTATGATGGCCCAAACGGTATTATGTTTAATAACATAGTACAATACTAGTGAGCTTCATGTGAGGAGTCTTATATAATTCTGAATTAAGATGGCGTGAACGGTGTGATGTTATAACTAACACTAAAAACCCTAAGAATACTTACTTAGAAAATAGAATACTAAAACTTAGACAAGCAAAATCAGACTTGACATACACACTACACCCCGTTGCGTGAGTAGGCCGTCTAGTATCTCAAACACCTTTCCCAAAGCCCAGGTGAGTTTCGTAGCCTCACATCTTTTAAAATTTTCACTCTAAATGCTTTACAAACCCTGTGAGGGGGATACATGCTACTTGCTTTTCTTTATACAAGTCTTTTCATTGGTTATTGCACGAGTAAACTATCTGCCACCACTACACACAACAAAATTCATGAATCTAATCGTGTGGGATAGTTTACCCACGCGAACGCGAGTATATTTGATAGATCTATTGGAGTTTGACAACTCCCATTGGTATTAACACCTCTCTGGGTGGTACCAATAAGTACTATATTTGAATCATCCGAAGGACTAACTTGGCAAGTTATCCTTCCCATCCCCTCATGGTTGGGTCTGCAGCCCCCATGACCCGGATTGTTAACGTGTGGTTCATGAGCTTAGTGCAGTAACACCCCTGTCTGTAGTATTGTACTGATCATACAATACTGACAAATAGAAACTGTTTAAATATGGTTTCTACTACTCTACATGGGTGTATAACAACGTAGCTCATGCTTTACTAAACTTGTATTCACACCACTACTTAAACCTATGACTCTCACTCAACACCTAGTGTTAACTTTTTAAGCATGTATCCTAGGTATACAGCCGTTACGGAGCTTTGGCAGGAAGCGGCACTGAACTCGGAGGACTTTCCTTGTTATCATTCAAACTCTATTTCACATTTAGATTCACGGGACCTCCTTTTAATAAAACTCTGATATTTTAATGAATGATAACTTATTTATAAAAACGTCTCTTTTTGAGTCGTTTTCTATTATTGTGACTGTGATTTCATGAAGTAATACCCCAACATTAAATCCGCTGCGAACTGTGAAAATGGGGGTGTTACAAATAGCCCTTGGATTTATTTATGGAAAATGGCAAAGTTGGTCCTTAGAGTTTATCAAATTACAACATTGGTCCTTATGATTTACTAAACCTAAACTATTAATCCTACAACCTACAAAAATAAAAATAAACCAAACCCAATCTTACAATAAACCCGATTCAGCCAATTGTATTGATCGTGGAATATCATTGATAAATAGGAATCCGTGTTATAAAAGGATTTCCTGCAATTAGTTCTAGTATGGAATGAGTCAATCATCCACTTTGGTATCTTATTGAACAAAAATGGTGATATTGTTCCTCCATTGATTGCATAATGCCCGTACGGTTGTTCGATTCTATCTTTTTTCTTGTTATTCTTTTATCTTTCTTTTATCTTCCCCTCATCGTGCGAAATAGAGAAACTTTTGACCGGAACAGGGGAAGATACGCGTTACACCACGTATTGGCAACTATAACTAAACTCATTAGCTGATAATATTATACTGTTGGTTACTTTTTTATTATACAGTTGGTTAGTTTTTTATTACTATTAATAATGTTGGGTCTATTATTGATTTGATGATACAAAACAAGAAGAATAAAACATGAAGGGCTTAAAGTGACAAGAAGGAATTCTACAAAAGATGGGAAGGACTTGCTTGCAAAAGAAGTTTTATTTATTAGTCCTTCGTAGTATTTTGTAAACCCTAATATCTTTCTATATAAAGAGACATAGGGTGTAGGGTTTTATAACAAGTCTTCCACAATGTAGACGTCTAGTAAAGGTGTGTGTGTGTAACCTAGGCGTAGGAGATAAACGCCTAGGGTTTAGTGTTTTAGTTTAGATAACGTGTTCTACTTGATCAAGGTAGAACATGTTAAGTAGTTTGTAATCGTGAGAGTATGATTATCAATGAAAAACCTTGTTCATATTAATGATTGATTCTATGTTTGAATATTCCGCCTTCATTATTATGCGTTCCTAGATATAGTTAATAATTAGACCTCGTCTAAGAGCTACAACGATCTTCATAATTGGTATCATAGCTAGGTTTGCTCGTGATATCTAGGATCAACAAGGTTTACTGTCGATATTAAGGTTTTACTATCGAAGATTTTTTTTTTTGGGTATATCGAACTGATTAGTTTTTATGTGGTGACAATAAGGCAACAAAAGGTGTATTGCGACATGATTGGTTGATTTATTTTGAGATTCGACTCATACTGTGCAAGGTAAGGATTCGCTTAAATTTTATATTGACTGGATACTTTTAATTTAATCATCAACATGGGTTGGTTGCTCAAAGTGGTCGAAGTTAAGATTGGCTGATCACAATTTCATTGGACCAACGATTTTAATTGGTCAGCAATTAGTTTGTTCAAACCTCGTACTACCAAAAATCAATCATGGGGCTGCTTTGTTGATTCGTTATTATCATATTGGTTGATAAATTTTTAATTGATTGATCAAGTGTTGTCGCTGTCTCATACTACTAATTACCTTGATTATTTTATTATATTGGAGCATGACATCTTTGACCATAGTATTATACTCGTTTGGTTATTAATGTTCCTGGTGTACACATCAATGCTCGGTAATGGTTAAAGCTCAATCAGGGGTTAAAGAGAAGTTGGTTACTCCGAGATTTATCATGGTACTGGTGTAAAAGGAACTCTCCTTTTGGGAGTAAAGCTATTTGTCAAGAAAGGTTACTAGAGCTGACTGAGGTTACTGGTTTGCAAGTTTATATTGCTGGTTATTCGAATTAATGTTGCTCGTTATCTCTGGTTCCTACTGCTATGTTCACAGTACTGTTTCTTTTAATCAAAGTACTGCTCTCGCAAAGTACTGCTCTAAAGTACTGCTATGCTCCAACGTACTGCTCTAGTATTATCAAAGTACTGCCCGTGATTCGAATGAAGGTACTGCTATGATTCAAAGAACAGTTTGTTTCAAAGTACTACTGCATGTCTCGTTCAAAGTACTGCTCTTCTATATTAAAGCACTGCTGCTCGACTTTGTGAAAGTACTGCTCCATGGTTTTCAAAGTATTGCTAGCTTCTCAATTAAGGGGAAGTACATATAAGTTTGATTGGTTTTTGATTACACACACAGAAGGTTATTTGGTACACACATAGAGGAAGAAGTTTATGTTCTTAAAGGTTTCACAAGGCTCGTTATTTGGTTTATTGGATTAACTGATTACGAAGAAGATTGTTTATCACTTATGGTGAAGTGGAGTTTCTTGGATGCGTGTTCTTATCATATCTCAAAGTTTGAGACACTTTGGAGATAACTTGTTTGTGCGTTAAAGAAGTGACAAAGACTTGATAAATCTAGCCAAAGAATGTGATTTTTCTTATGATGCTCTATGCACACATTGGCTATCACTTAAAGGAGTTACATTGTAGTGCTCAGTGTCTGATATTAGTTGAGGATTTTGTCAAGAGGTTGCGGTCTACTTATACTATTGTTGTTCTGGTATGAGTTTGGAGTCACGTGGTTAGTACAAGACATAAGACACAAGTTTGGGTTGTTCTACTTCTTCATCAAGTTTGTTATATTTGGTTTTCTTCATCAGTAATCATTACAAGGAGCCTACAGAATTAAAGATTCAAGAGATGGTAAACATATTGGTTTCAACGGAAGCTTATTGATTAAATGTTCAACCATCTACATGCACCACTCAAGGGGAAGCTTTCACTTCGTTCACTATTTGTTGATAACAAAAGGGGGAAGAAATCTTGGAGTGGCATAGCATAGTTTAAGGGGAAGACAAGTGTTTCATTCATGCTGAGATTCAATTATCTCAATTTCTCTACTTCGTCTAGGGAAGTTCGTACAAGAAAGTATTTGTTTTGTTACCATCAAATAGGGGAATATTGTTGGGTCTATTATTGATTTGATGATACAAAACAAGAAGAATGAAACATGAAGGGCTTAAAGTGACTGACAAGAAGGAATTCTACAAAAGATGGGAAGGACTTGCTTGCAAAAGAAGTTTTATTTATTAGTCCTTCGTAGTATTTTGTAAACCCTAATATCTCTCTATATAAAGAGACATAGGGTGTAGGGTTTTATAACAAGTCTTCCACAATGTAGACGTCAAGTAAAGGTGTGTGTGTGTAACCTAGGCGTAGGAGATAAACGCCTAGGGTTTAGTGTTTTAGTTTAGATAACGTGTTCTACTTGATCAAGGTAGAACATGTTAAGTAGTTTGTAATCGTGAGAGTATGATTATCAATGAAAAACCTTGTTCATAATAATGATTGATTCTATGTTTGAATATTCCGCCTTCATTATTATGCGTTCCTAGATATAGTTAATAATTAGACCTCGTCTAAGAGCTACAACGATCTTCACAATTGGTATCAGAGC
>LBNU01014551.1:49596-50767 GCA_014162995.1 Artemisia annua
AGTTTGCAATGAGTTATTCTCCTTTCTCGAGATTAGTTGTTGATTAATCTTTTGAAAAGATATTAACTCTAAACGAGTGAATTAATCGTTCAAAGGTTTCGTCTTCGAATAATCAACTCACACGCCTAAGTAATCTTTCGATTACTCATCACAAACGTTTAACGCTCTCACTAAATTCACAAACTCGAATCGCTAAGCAAACACGTTTTAAAAACTACTCGAGGCTCATATTAAAAACTTAGAGCGATAAAGAAAATAAAAGACTTGTAAAACATTTAACGTAATAAAAGTTTAAAACTAAAAACTAAAAGACACGAGATTTTAATAAGAAAAGGTAACTAAAAAGATTTTTAGAAAATTCCGACAGCATAACGTTAAGGTTTAAGAAAATAAAAGCCTCACTCGAAGAACGATGAGGTGAAATAAAAGCCTAGCTCGGCTCGTAATAAAAATGAAACAAGAAGAGAACTAAAGAAGAAACAAAAGACTAAAGTGAAAAACAATACTCGCTAGGAATAAAGGGACCCATACTTGCTATGTACTTCTCATACTCGCTATGAAACCTAAATCCCATACTCGCAACCATGAGGCTTCCATACTCGCTAGCCATTCTAGTTCCATACTCGCTACATGGTGACTTGTGATACTCGCTAAGGTTAAAGTCCTACTCGCTAAGAAACCCTTCATACTCGCTAGCATACTAGTCATACTCGCTAAACCTAACTCCCATACTCGCTAACATGAAAAAAAACATACTCGCTAGATTTTTTTTTATCCCATACTCGCTAGGTTCTTAACCAACTCGCTAGACCCTAAACATTGAAAACCAAACTCGCTATACCCTAAATGGCATACTCGCTAGAATTTAATAAAACGTACTGGACACTTTTTCACAAGAAAACTAAATTTAAACCTATAAAACTTATAAAAGCTTTTTAGAAAACAAGTTCTAATCACTAAATAAGCCTTAAAAAAGCTAACGACACAAATTTAAGCCCTAACCCATTATTTTTATTATGCGAAAGGAAAACATGCAAAGGTGACAAGAAATCATAAAAGCTTGAAAGAAAGATTTAGAACATGTAAATAAGCTTGAAAGATTAAAAGACTTGTAAAAGAAAGCTTGTAAAGAACATAAAATAAGCTAGAAATAAGACATAAAATAAGCTTG
>LBNU01014551.1:51235-61764 GCA_014162995.1 Artemisia annua
AGATTATTTGTCCATCATGCAAAAATTAAGGGAGATTGTTGAGGCAACATTAACGAGATCTCCTTATGTTTTAATGATGACAAATAAACCTTCGAAGCACATAAAATAACAAACGTTAGCCAAAATTCCCCGAACCTCACATTTGCTCCTAACACGTTGCCCACGCGTCGACGCGCCAGCAGCGCACCAGAATTCTGTGAAGTTCGGGACGAATTTTGAAAGTCGGCTTTCCCATTACCCGACAAATGTGGATCTTTCAATACAGGTATGTATATGTTATATGCTTAATTGAGAACACTCAAAACGAGTTTTAGAATGAGAGAGATCCTACTTTTGTATTACCCATTTTCGGGAAAACGCCAACTCAATTTTTCTAACTCTCGCCTCTAGCCAAGGCTTTTCTAAACCTAGAGAGCTTATACATTTCACGTAATATCAAGTGAAAGCATTCATATGCTCATATCCCGTGCTTAAGTCTTCTCTAATCACGTAACGGGTTTACTCCCTTATTGGTCAAAAAAAGTCAAAGGTCACTTTGCGTAAACGCATCCTTTCCCGCATGGGATATGCTTTACATCAATGCAAAGCACTTAGCTTTTTTGTTCCAAGGTACTAGTTGAATACGTCGAGTCGTGGAAAGTCACGAGTTATGAGATTATGGATTCTCGACATTGAGTTACTTGAGATTATAAGTAAACTTTGATTTTCTCAACTCATAATCATTATTGTCAACTATTTCCTTCTTTAATGACAATATGATTATCTCTTAATCAATTCCCTAATTTCTCTTTACATAAAACAAATCCTCCAAGCCTTCCATAATCCTACCAAATCTTATCCCCAACATTCTCTTATTATTCCATTACACCCTATGCACTTTGTGTACTTCATGTCCCCTTCATTCCCACACAATATCTTCAAAACATTCTCTTTACTACATTCTCATCCAACCACTAGGATTTCACCACACTTCATATTCTTCATCTCAACCATCCATTTCAAAACCAAATAAACCTTCTCCACATACACCTCACTTCCCACACTCTCCTCATTCCATCACATGGGAAATTCATTTGAATTTTTAAATCCTAGCAAAGGTTCCCCATCCCATCAAATCTTATATTGTCTTACACACATCATATCCATCCAACTCACATCCTTACACTCCAACAACTCTATTTTTCAAAATACACACTATACTCACAACCATCTTCCTCCCTCACACACTTGCCAACTCAGTCTTCATTTCAACACATGTCTAATTCCCCTTTCTCACATTCAAATTCAAATTTGAATTCACTATTTAGGCTCCAAACCATCTCAACCATCCAACACACCCAATATAAGACCTTAATAGATATTGTATTGATGTAATTGTAATTGTGTAATATACATTAGATAGTGTATGTATATATACTAAAACTATTGCCTGGAGACCAAGTAACTACCATCTATACAAATTGACCAACCCATGTAATCTAGTTTGGCCTAATACGCCCTCGCAAGCTAAGGGCGGGCAACGACCTGTAGCTTGGATCTTAGAAAGAGGAATCTCGGAGTTGGTAATGGCTTTGTAAAAATATCTGCAATCTGATCATGTGTAGATATGTGTTGAACCCGAAGATCTCCTTGAGCAACCTTTTCCCGAACAAAGTGGTAGTCTATTTCCACGTGCTTTGTACGCGCATGGAAGATAGGATTAGCTGACAAGTATGTTGCACCAAGATTGTCACACCATAGTATAGGCGTTGAAGATGAACGTATGCCAAGCTCATGAAGAAGAGCTTGAAGCCATGTGAGCTCAGCAACTGTGTCAGCAAGAGCTTTGTATTCAGCTTCTGTAGAGGAACGTGAAACCGTACGTTGCTTACGAGCGGTCCAAGATATAAGGTTGGAACCAAGATATATAGCAAATCCCCCCGTGGACCGTCGATCATCTGAATCCCCAGCCCAATCAGCATCTGAGAAAGCTTCAAGAGAAGTATCGGGACTACCTTTCCATAGGACATCAGTAAAAGCTTGAAGGGTAGAACCAGAAGAACGACGTATGAGCATACCATATTCAACTGTGCCATGAAGATAACGTAAAATCCGTTTAACGGCAGACCAATGATTCTCGGTCGGAGCATGCATGTATTGACATACCTTGTTAACAGCAAAGGCTATGTCAGGCCGAGATAGGGTAACATATTGTAAAGCACCCACTACCTGCCGATATTTACTCGGATCAGAGAAAGCATCACTGTCATCTAGACTTAGTGAGCTCGAGGCAACCATGGGAGAAGACATGGGATTGCAGCTAGAAAGACCAGCCTTTTGTAATAGCTCCAAAATATACTTCTTTTGAGAAAGCATAATACCAGACCCATGAGGAACAATTTCAATACCCAAGAAGTAGTTAAGTGGCCCGAGATCTTTTAATGCAAAAGCTGATCCAAGTTGGCAAATTATATTGTCGATAGTGCCCCTGTCATTACCTGTAACGATGATATCATCCACATATACCAGAATGTACAAAAGTGTCTGCCCACGCGAATAAATAAACAAAGATGGATCCGTTTTGGAGCCTTTAAATCCAAGATCAGAGAGAGCCTTGGAGAGTCGCTCAAACCAAGCACGTGGGGCCTGCTTTAAGCCATAAAGAGACTTATGAAGCAAACATACATGATTTGGTCATTGTGGATCAATAAAACCTGGGGGTTGCTTCATATAAACCTTCTCCTTGAGATTGCCATGAAGAAATGCATTTTGAACATCTAATTGGCGTAGCGGCCAGTTGTTAGTAACCGCAAGTGACAAAACAGCTCGGATAGTTGTCGACTTAACAACCGGGCTAAAGGTCTCATGAAAATCAATACCTGGTTGTTGCCGAAAACCTTTGGCAACGAATCTCGCTTTGTAGCGAGTGATAGCACCATTTTTGTCTCGTTTTAACCTGTAAACCCACTTGCCATCAACAACATTGGTGTTAAAAGAGAGCATCATACTCTTCTTTCATAGCTTGACGCCACTCTGGAGACTTTTTGGCAACGGTAAACGAGGTTGGTTCAGTGATGGTAGTGGGGAAGACGGTAGCATGGTTTGCGGAAGGATTGTAAGGAACCCGTTGTTTGGGATTTTGACGAAGATTAGAGGGACGTTGGCGAGGTACAGGAGGCGCTGGCGGTGGCGGGGGTGGTGGGGTTGGTATCGATGTAGCCGATACAGGAGTTGGTTGGCCAGTAGAAGGCTCGGGAGAAGTTGGAGAAGTTGGACTCAATTGTGAAATTGACGGAGATGATATTGGTGAACGTGGCGAATTTGGACTTGGATGGTCTGTAGTAGGAATTACATAAGGTGATTCTGAGGAGTAATAGGGAGATGTTTTTGAAGGGGGTGGGGAAGTTGTTTTAGGGGTATTGAAAGGAAATTGTTCTTCATGGGTCTGGTATTATGCTTTCTCAAAAGAAGTATATTTTGGAGCTATTACACCCTTTTCATCTAAACCCTCCATTACACCCTTTTCTCCAAGAATGGAATATTCCCTTGGATATCCCCTTCTTCTTAACCATGGTTTACTCTCTAACATAACCATGGTTTGTTCTAAACACACTCTTTTCTTAACCTAAACATGCTTTCTTTTCTAACCCAACCATGGTTCAACCTTAACCCAACCTCACTCTCTCACTTCCCTCTCACACCATTTGAATTTCAAATTCAAATCTCTTCCCTCTCTAACATCCATACTTCCTTTCCAAGCAAAAGAATATCCCCTTGGCATATTCTCCCATCAACACCCGCCAAAATAAAAATCGTCACTTAAGTGGCAAGAATAAGGACAGAAAAAAAACTATACCCAATTACCTCTAACATATATCTTCTTTCTCACAACTTCTTAATTTCAATGGCTGATTCCTCCTGTCCTTTATCGCCAGCGCGACTTTGTTGGCAACGATTCAAAATTAATGGCTTGAAATCATAATAAGCATGGTTTTTACTTTATTTTATAGACAAATCTTGGTTGTGTAGAATGATGAATTAAGCTGCTAAAAAAAATAAATTAGGAATAGAGAAAGTTGTGTTGGGTGATAAAGATGATAAATGTAGTTTCTCTCTCTCTCTCTCTCTCTCTCTCTGTGTGTGTATGTGTGTGTGTGTGTATGTGTGTGTGTGTGTAAAAAAGAGATAACTTTCATATAAAAGAGTGTTACAAGTGTGTGGATAACTACCTAAAACAAATAAAACTCACAAATATTATTTTTTGTTAACTTTTGAAAGTTAAAAAATATGGACAAATTTTTGCATATCTAATTCTAATTAACTATTATATTAAATCATATACAAAAACATGTTGGATTTCAACGAAATCTTATTAAACATGTTTGGCAATGACATGAATAACATCAATAAGAAAATTAGCTTGTTAATAGTTTGATCACTTGATGTATTTTTCTTTTAAATTTTGTATGCTTTTTTAGATTTCATATGTTTTTTCGGATATTATTTGTATTTTTATTTGAATAAATAAATTTATTTTGTTTGAAAAATAAATAAGAAAATAAAAGTATGAGTGACTAAGGGCGTGTTTATTTTTTGCTTATTGGGCCCTTAGCTAAAATTCCTCTTCTCAAAAAGAAATTTGACTTGTTTCATTTTCACTTATCCCAAAGTGATATCCTTAATGTGGATGGGTGTAAAAACCCACCTCCTTTACATCCAGGACACACTTTCAAACAAATTATATACCTTTATCTATTTCTATTTCCTTTTTACCATCATCAATATTCAAGGTTAACATCGACACTTTAATCCCCAACCACCACCAGCAGATAATTACCGCCGTCAGTGCTCGCCCCAACGACCCTTCATGCTGGTTGCATTCTCGTCGAAGTTAGTTTCTTCCCGTCAATGTTTACTTCACACGGATATTACTACCCTTTAAGGTTTTATTATTTGCTTCACTTTCAATCATTTAAGTAAAAAGCTTCAAGTGCATTTGATGGTGGAGTCATGGTATATGAAGGAGATGAATACCCATTTTTTTATTAGTTTTTTTTTCCTGATAAGTGTTTAGATTAGTAGTTAAAAAAGCATGATCAGATCTGTAACAATGGGTTTGTATGATGTTGTAACTTTTGGACAAGATTATGTTAATTACATATTTTCATATGTTAGTTTATATAAAATTCCAACTGGTTGTTTTTTTTTTTTCTCATTAACTTTTGTATTTGTTACACAAATTATTCAAGATTTCCTCTTTAATTAAACACCTAGAGATTCAAATATAGAATCAATGATAGTGGAAATTGGAATCATTCAAGAAAATTGATTATTGATGATGGATGCATATCATTTAGATAAGGTTTAAAATAGTAATTTACTTTAATAATATTTGTTATTAAGAAACAAAAAGAAACACAATTTGTTCACACATAACCAACTCCAAACAGATACAATTATGCAAAAAAGACACCTTCTCCAAACAGTTAAAAAAAAGAAACAGCCCCTAAGCCCAAAAAGAAGAACATGGCATGTCACTAAATGATGTTTTGATGTGTAAATGTTGAAAGTAAAGTTGCTGAGGTGGCGTTGAGGAAAAAAAATTATTGAAAGTAAGTCGACAGTTTTTGGCTAGTTCTGTAAATAAATATGTTTCCAAACACCCCTAAACAGTCGTACCCACACTAAAAACATACATAATTATCTAATGATCACATATTCAAAGCAACCAAAGAACCTTACTCAATAAATTTGCCCTTACCTCCTTAAAAAATACAAATCATACACACACCTGATGAATTGATGGTGGTGGTGGTGGTGGTGGTGGTTTGGGGAAATGTTAAATCCAGTGGATGAAACTTGAAAATGGGTTAGTGGTTTTGTTCATAAGTATTCAATTTTTCATATATTTCTTTGTATTTGAAATAGGATTATTAGTCTAATTATTCATATCATTTCTCCAAGATAGAACAAAAGGGTTTATTTCTTTTTTTCTGTAATTCCACTGATATAATGATGAATCAAAGGTGACTAGGTCCACACATAAGCAGTAGCAAGTTTTCAGGAATTTGAATGCTTCATTGATATAATAGGATACGAAATAATTAGCCAATAGGGCTTCCATTACCCACATTTATAAAAATGAACGAAATCGAAAAATCAGCCGAAAAACAATCCTACATCTCTGAACCATTTACCAGACGAGCTAATCCTCCAAATACTCACCAAAATAACCGATGTCAAAACTTTATTCATTTGCCATGTCGTTTCCAAACGCATTTCCTCAATCACCCTTCGTATCCACACAATCTCATTCACCGCCACTGACGTCACCATTTCCAACAACCCTAACAACTTCTCCCGCTCTCTTTTAAACACCCTTATTTCCAAACCACTTCACTTCATCCGCCGTACCATTCTCCCACCTCCCAAACCCCTTCCCCCCATCATTTCTTCGTTTTACGACCACTCATTTCGTTCCGCTTTGGTTGTTGCACGAGTAAACTATCTGCCACCATTACATAACTAAATTCATGAATCTAATCGCTTGTGATATTTTACACAAGTGAACGCGAATATAGTTGATAGATCTATTGAGTTTGACAACTCCCATTGATAATACTTCTCACTGGAGGGTATCAATAAGTACTATATTTGAACCCTCTCTGAAGGATTAACTTTGGCAAAGTTATCCTTCTCGTCCCCTCATGTTTTGGTCTGCAGACCCCATGACCTGGACTGTTAACGTGTGGTTCATGAGCTTAGTGCAACATACCCCACTAGTGATAATTGTATATGCATTGTAATTATCACAAACACTACATTTTCCTTGAAGGGTGTAACAACTGAACCCTGTGGAACTTGTATTCACTATCACTTAAACCTATGACTCTCACTCAACACCTAGTGTCGAATTCTTAAGCATGTATCCTAGGTTTATCACTATTACGGAGCAATGGTAGGAGGAGGCACTGAACTTGGAGGACTTTCTAACCGGTTATCATTTAAACATAACCTTTCACCTAGACTTTGGGACCTCATCATTAGTAAAAGTATACCTTTTACTATAAAAACTCTGATAATTTAATGAATGATAACTTATTTTCTAAAAACGTCTCTTTTCGAGTCGTTTTCTAATACTGTAACTGTGATTCCATGAAGTAATACCCCAACCCTAAATTCGCTGCGAACCGTGAAAATGGGGGTGTTACAGTAAACACATATGTTTAGAAAACCACAGCTAGTGCAATTCTTTATTAATCATGGTTAGTGAAAATAAACTGAAAAATTAAAAATTAAAACTGGAAATTCATCAGGTCAGTCGATACGCCGCATCCATGGAAAGGGATGCGCCGTATCGAGCCTGGAATAAATACGAGTCAGAAAAATGATACGTCGTATCCTTAACCAGGGATACGGCGCATTAAAATGACTGACAGAATGTTCAAGTTCAGAAAATAAATTTGCAGAAAAATAAAAGATAGATATGACCTGTGTAGTCGATATGCCGCATTCCATGGAAGAAGATGTGCTGCATCGAAGTGTAGGTCTGATAGACTCGATAACAAAAACAGTAAAGATAAATTCGGATTGTGTCCCGGTGAGCACTTTTCTTTATTCCAGAGTCTTCAGGTTAGACTCATCTTCAGCTCCTATTTTGTATCATCATACGCGTCGAAAGCATCACGCTCCCTCATTCTCAACCCAGTAATATCTAGCACATCCTGCCCATGCTTGATTTTCATGCCATTTTTCCTTAACATCTACACAAGCAAAGTTCTGTCCCTCTCGGGTAGTGATGACACAAAAATAGAGGGGAAGTGCATGTTATTGCGCAGGCATAAATACTCTAGGTGTGGTGGTAATTCAACAAATATTTCATTTGCATCCACAATTTTCTTAACAACTTTCCTACGCTTGTTGATAACAATACAATCATACCACTCGTCATCAGAATCATCGACAACATCATTTCTAAGTTCAATTGACACATTAAGATCAATCAATTCTGTAGGTCCAAAGTTTTAGATCTAAGCAGCCTTTGTAAGACAATAGATACCTTGGATAAATCCAAACTATCTATATGAGAAACTCTAAACAATGTATACTTGATGTTAACGCGGAATATTAACACAAGCAGTAAGAACAACACAGAGAATTACTAACTTTATATTCTATTATCTTTTAGAAAACTTGGTATAGAACTCAATGCCTTAGGGTTCCTTTTATACTACAAGGAAACCCTAATTCTACAAACGTGTGAAAGGATGCATGCATATCTTCTCCTAAGATATCTAACCGCGTGCATATCCTTTCCTATAATATCTCCTAACTTATCTAACTTGTTCAGCAAAACAGACTTAACTGAACTAACATAAACAGACTTAACTATCACTGGCCAGACTTAACTTAGTACTGGCAGACTTAACTATCTACCCGACTTAACTAAGCTATTCAGACTTTTAAGTCTGTTACAAATAATTCCCAACAATCCTCCCCTAACTTGATCTTCATGCTCCATGATCTTCAAGTTCCTTTCTTCAGAAATGCTTTGAGGATTTTGAATGTAAGCTCCTTTGGAATTATTGTTGAGCTGCAACTTTTGTTGAATCTTGAAATCTTTGCAGCAACCTTCAAATCTTTATTAACATCTGATCTTTGCAGCAACATTGACAATATGTACATCAAATCAAAAGTTTCATACTATTCTCATCACTTCCAGGTGTGTGAACTCCTGTGAGAGGTGAATCATTGAAAATTTAATGGATTTGATGTCTCTTTACCAGATAGCCATCACTTCTAGAGTAGCCAATGTTTTAGTTTGATACTATGGTACATTGATAACCATATGATTTTTAGCGAACCATCAGCTATCAACGGATTTGATTTGTCTTTACCAAAAGAGTTAGGGAGTAACCAAATATGTGGTTTACGCCGTAAACTATTCAAGACTTGAAGAATCTTCAGAATGAAACGCCGTAACATAACTCTGGAATTACGGCGTAGCAACGTGTACGAGAGTAGTCCAAGCTCATTTCTCAACTTACGACGTAGAGCTATTGTGTGACTACGGCATAACCATGACTACGAAAGAAATCTCAGATCCGAGAATATATCTACGACGTAGAACATTTGAAGACTACGACATAGAAAAAACCCTAATATTGAAGTTACGGCGTAGCAATTCATCAGCTACGTCGTAACAACCAGATCTGGATAAGATTTCATTAGCTACGGTGTAAACATTTCTCAGCTACACCGTAGCTCTGATCGGGCTTATAAATACAACCCTAATTTCTGCATTTTGATATACCACTTTCTCACACACAAAGTCAGAGATCGTTGGGAGCCTTTAGGAGGCCCTTCTACAGCAGTATACGGAGGCTTTCCAAGGGAAAAATCACGCTTCATTCCAAAAGTTTTAGCATTTCATATTCCATTTTACATTTCAAACTCATGTCTTGTATTAACATTATTTCGAGTGTTCAATACTATATGATTGGTTAAGCACCTCTGGTTCTAGCCTAGTTATGATTCATATATTGTTTTAATCTGTTTCCGTACTTTTCTTAAATGCTTTTACGTGTGTGCATGCTTAGTTTATCTTGAGAACCTCTAATTTCGGTAGTTTTGAGACGCGGTTGTATCCGTTACGCTAGCTTAAATTGAATTAAGACCCCAATTTAGTTAGTAGGCTAGAAGAATTGACCATAGGACACTAGCCTGATGGATTGCGAGGAAATGGGAGGGATGACAACTGACCATACTGCCTTGTGTGCGAATTGACCATAAGATCACCTACCGATGTTTGATGAACTTAAGAAGTTAGAGAAATGGCCTATGATCGTGACAACGGGCCATTAAAGATAAGTCTAGCATGTAGTGGCACTTAATGACTCAAACCCGTCTACCGTACGTCGGCTTACTAGCATGGGGTAGTGCCTGTGGTTCCTGGCAGGATTCGGGGGAGATAGGCTAGGGAACTTGACCATATGCACCTAGTGATATATGTCCGCCCCACCTAAAGCATGAGATTAGTTTAATAGGGAACATGAACATAAGCGATATAGGATGAGTAATTAGGTTAGCACATTTCTCTCTTATTGCTCACAACTCTACTTTTAATTTCTTTCTGTCTTAAGTTTCATTTCATTACAAACAATCAATCAATCATTTCTGTTAATTTAATTAGTGACATTAGACTTAGACATAGTCCGCACCACATAGCTCTTGGGACGACCTCGAAGTTACCATTACTAGCCTACACACGACCGGATTCTCTCTCAGTTAGTGCATAAGGGTAGACCATAGGTAAAACGAGAACTATAAATATTAAAACCTGGTCAGTAAAACCTGCATGACTTGACCACTGTTGACCGTCATTAACCATTGTTGACCACGGTTGACCGAGTTGTATGACCGATTTACACAAATCGGCAAGGTTGATGACCTTGTAGCACCTAATCGGCGATTAATCAGCTTGTAGGCCTTGTTTTGCAACATTGATAAAATGTATAAAAAGCTTTTGATAATGACTTTTTACATTGGAT
>LBNU01014552.1:0-29461 GCA_014162995.1 Artemisia annua
CCTTTGCGTTGTACCCATTTTTTGTACACGATACCCCTAGTACACCCTTCCGAGCCTATCCTTTCGTTTCAATCTTTGAGCATCTTACTCAAAGTGAGAATTTGTTACACCCCACTTAATGTACACCCAAATCGCCTTAGCCTACCTTGTATGCACTCACCTTTAGTGCATTATTGTGAAAACATTTGTTAAACCCTTAGTTAATTATCCGGTCAATTACATGGTTGCTAAGTTAAGTCATATCCTTGTACATATTGTTTTGGGACGATTGGGAATCATGGGTAAAAGTACTAGTGTAATGGAGTAATGGGGAAGAGCAACATTATTACCCCCATACGTGCTAAACATTTAAAAAAAAAAGTACTCCAAGTTTTTCGATTATCTTAATTCGAGTCATTAGAATAGTGATTGTAAAGTTATGTAAAGACTCAAGTGTAAGGGAAATGCAACTCCACTATGATGTATTATTTTGGATGGTAGGGCAAGAGTGTATGAAAAAAAAAATCAAAAAATCAAGAAAAATACAAAAAATATGAAAAAGAAAGAAGAAAAACATACGGACTACCATCCCTTTTCCTTTTATGTTCCTTTTTTGTTTTTGTTATTTCATTTTTAGACTAAGATTGAGTCGAGTCTTGACTTAAGCAACGATGTAGAGTGCATGTATTTGATCATGATAATTAGCTTGCCACCACTAAATACCCTTTATTCCAACCAAACCGTGTTATCATATCCCTACACCTTACGTTACAACCCTTTATAAAGCCCTCTTTGATAGTTTATCTTAGGTGCTTACGCCTAGTGGAGGAGTAATTGATCCTCTCCCAAGCCTATGGTAATCTATTTGCTATGACAGGTAGTGAGTGTTATTTTCCGTTTCCATTTATGAGATATAAACTTTATGACATTTGAGAGATGTGAGAATCCAAACACTATTTGTGAGGTGCTAGTGTATGATTTCCGTGCTTGTTATGATTAGGGTCTAATAACTATTTGTTGTAATTACTTTTATATTCGTGTTAAATGACCCCTAACTCATATTTTGATTGGAATAAAAGCTCATTTGCTTGAGGACAAGCAAATCTCAAGTGTAAGGGTATTTGATGAGACGAAAAGTGTTACGCTTTTAGGGGGTCATTTAAGCCCTAATTCGTATAAATGTGATCAAATATTGCCCTAAATCGTTCCTTTTGTCATTTTAGGTACTTTTGAGAGGAATTCTGGAAAACATGCATATTCGGACGTTTTTGGAGCATAAAAGTGAAGAAAACGACAAAGTCTCAAAAGATGAAGATTTACAACCTGACGGCGTCAGAAGTCACAAGGTGACGCCGTCAGAAAGCCTTGACAAAAGAGTGGAATCCAATTTTCAAATGACGGGCCAGAGGAAATTTTGGAATTAACACCTGACGCCGTCAGGTGTTAGGAAAAGTAGGCCGTCAGGTTATATTTTAAAGAGTGACGGCCCAGAAGGTTTTATAAGGTGACGGCGTCAGAAGTGGATCTAGGCCATCCGAGAAACCTAATGGCGGCGAGCTGACGGCGTCAGCCCTTATAACCTGACGCCGTCAGAGTGTAAAATCTATATATAGTTTTCTAATTTTCATTCATTAGTGTGGAACTTTGTGGAGAACTTTTAGGGCAAACCCTAAAGACGAATTTTCTGTACTTTTTAGGGTTTCCAACCCTTGGAACCCTCATGCTTAATTAAAGATAAGTCTTCACTTTAATTCAATCAATATGTCTATGTGTTGGTTGATTATCTCTTTTGCTTGTCTTTTAATTAACATGTGTAGCTAAATTCTCTAGTGTTTGCTTAGATCTAATGAAACCTAACTATTAATTATTGGTTAATTGGTGTGTGTTGTTGTTTGTTGGGATGATTGTTCCATCAATGTTAGGCTCAAGAAAACTGGCCAACCTCCTTTATGGTAACGTGCTTGAACGTCTTGGGAAACATGTAGCCAAGGCATACTAGGCTATTAAGGTAGTATTTAACGCATGAGCCACTGTTTACAACCCCTATGGTTGTGCCGTGCATGGCATAGGGCGAGATAAGAGCTCATAGAATTGGAGAGATATGTATGCCACTCCATGAGTTATTAGGAATACACCCTTCATCCACACAAGTAACATACATATCAATTAACCGGTAAAAGATAGTTAGGGAGTAATGAAATCTAAGTAAACACAACTTTCTCCATATTGTTTTCACAACCACAATAGTTTAGATATTTATTTTATTTTAATTTGCATAAGTAGTAAACTTGGGTTAGTTGACTAGCAACTAATTCCGCCCTTCTTCCAAAACCGAGATTTTACTTGTTTTCCATAAAATATAAAAATACAAAAAGAATCTTCCTTCCACCCTTAGACCTACTAGAGTAGTTTTTCTATCCTAACGAACACTATTCCCTGTGAGAGAACGATCAATCCCCCGTACTTACCACTATCCTATACTACATCGGTCAGGTACACTGCCTGGTGGGGTTGTAAGCCTCTTGAGATCCCTAGAGAGGTAAAACCTGTTGTAAGGTTACAAAACCACGCATCAAACCTGTTGAAGGAATGCTTACAAGAAGCATGGCAGCCAAACTTACTGCTGCCTTAGCCAATGAATGCCTATTCGTTGACTTCCTATCCACCGTTGAACCCAAGAGTGTCAAGGAAGCTATGAAACATACAAGTTGGGTTCAGGCTATGCGTGATGAACTTTAACAGTTTGATAGAAATGAAGTCATGACCTTAGTTGAATGCCCTCAGGGTGTTTTTGTCATTGGCATGAAATGGGTGTTCAAAATCAGACAGATGAAAATGGCATTGTTATTAAGAATAACGCCATACTTATTGCCAAAGGATATAATCAACAGGAAGGCATTGACTATGAAGAAACATTTACTCCCGTTGCTAGAATGGAAGCCATCAGGATCTTCCTTACCTATGCAACCTACATGAACTTCAAAGTTTACCGAATGGATGTCAAGAGTGCATTCCTGAATGGAAAACTTAAGGAAGAAGTTTATGTTCAACAACCACCTGGATTTGAAAGCCATGAGTTCCCTGACCATGTCTGTAAGCTTGACAAAGCCCTTTATGGACTAAAGCAAGCTCCCAGGGCATGGTATGAAACTCTCTCAGCCTTCCTGATCCAAAACAAATTTGTCAGAGGAAAGATAGACAACAGATTGTTTATCTATAGAACAAAAGAAGATGTGATCATAGTCCAAGTATATGTGGATGACATCATATTTGGCTCAACAAGCTATAAACTTTGCAAACAGTTTGAGAAACTAATGACAAAGCAATTTGAAATGAGCATGATGGGTGAACTCACATACTTCCTTGGACTTCAAATCAAACAGACTGATAAAGGAACTTCCATCAGTCTAGAGAAGTACATCAAGAACACACTGAAAAAGTATGAACTCAGTGACTGTGCTTCAATTAAAACTCTAACGGTTCCTCCAAACAATCTTGGTCCTGATCTTGCTAGTAAACCAGTGAATCAAACCCTATTCAGGGGTATGATAGGATCACTAATGTATTCTGGGCCACAAGGCCTGACATACAGTTTGCAGTCTGCCTGTGTGCAAGATATCAGTCTGGCCCTAAAGAATCACATCTCACTGCTGTGAAAAGAATCCTCAGGTACCTGAAAGGTACTCCAAACCTTGGTTTGAACTACCCTAGGTGCTCAGGATTTGATCTTAAGGGATACACTGATTCAGATTATGCAGGCTGCAACATGGACAGGAAAAGTAACTCAGGATCTTGTCAGTTCCTTGGAGGAAAACTTGTATGTTGGAGTAATAAAAAGCAACAATCAGTGGCTATGTCTTCAGCGGAAGCTGAATATGTAGCTGCAGTAGGTTGTTGTGCAAATGCACTATGGATGAAAAGTCAACTCAGTGACTATGGGATCCATTACAAAAGTGTCCCTATCTTTTGTGATAACACAAGTGCAATTGTCGTCTTCAACAATCCTGTTCTTCATCAAAGAACCAAATATATTGATATCAGATATCACTTCATCAAGGGCCACATCATGAATGGTGAGATTGAACTACATTTCATCCCCACTGAGTATCAGCTTGCTGATATGTTTACCAAACCCCTGGATGAGCCCACTTTCACTAGACTGAAAGCTGAATTGGGCATGTTGGACAATGACAATCAGACCACTGAGTAAATGTCATCCAAATATACTATAAAATCTCTCTCACCTCCCTGAACATCCCTTAACCCTCAGTGAGTAACTTTTTATGAAACATACTCACTGATGAGTCATTCACTCAGGGAGCCCAAGACACACTGAAAGCATTCAATGCTTAACTACATGCTCTAAGTATTTAGTTAGTAAATGTCCTAGGTTGGTAACTCAATCCCTATTTAATATAAGAATATATGTCTCTTACCTCTCTGGCATCCACATCTTGGGCGCCCACATCATCACCACATTTTCCACTTGGCATTAAATGCCTTCCCTAACAAATAATATCTTGAGATATTTATATTGAGGAATCTATCTGCAAAAGTGCCTTTTGCAGAATTGCGCAACTGTTCAAATGAACAGGTGTGAAAATTATGGGGAAGTGGAGTGGTGCCATTTAATGCTGACTTCAATGGATATTTGTGTTTTCAAAATATCAAAACCGTTTGAAATCCTCTAACCCTAAATCACCATTATATAAATACCTCATCCACAACAACAAAAACACACATACAAAAATCTTAAAGAAACTCTGCTAAAATTTTCTCTCAAGCAAAGTTGTGTATTTAAAGGCTATTTTTCAAACATATTTTCTGGGTTAAGCAGTTTGATAACAAAGATATCCATCTTACTGTCATCTTCTTGATAACATATAGGTTATTTCACGACAGCGATCTTGTTGAACCCAGTGACCATCTGGTAACCTATATTTGCCATTAAATTTTTTTTTCAAAGCCTTATTATGACTCAAAAATGGCAACAGACCAAGGAATACAAGTTGCACCTCAATGGGCACCTTTGACTCCGGGTGATGTAAATTTCAAAACCAACAATGTCATAGGCAATTTTACATATCTTTCAAATGTTCCTGCCTACAAAGACATTGTTAAATTTCTTTACAATTGCCCTTTGAAACATGCCTTCACCTCTACACCCTACTTTCAGTACCACAACTACCTTAGGGACTTGTGGGCAACTGCTGTGGCCTTTGACCCGTCACCCCCCACTGATAAGGATGAACTCAGACCTTTCAGGGAATACCTTATCAGTTTTTCAGTTTTAAATGGGACTAAAAAGTTTACCCTTGATTTTCAAACTTTTGCTCATCAACAGGGCTTGATTATAACAATGGAGTTTATGTGGAAGCCCCGCACCCTGATGTGATAAAAAGAGGGCTGAAACAAATTGCCTTAAAACCTGATAACTTGGACAAAACCCCTATCACCAAGAATTCCTTTCCCACGGCTTGGAGGATCTTATTCACTTTTGTGATTCAGGTCCTCGGTGGGAATCACTCATCCACTGAGCAGATTAATTCTATGAAGTTGATGATGTCTTACTGCTTGATGACAGGAGTCAATGTCGACATTGGAGAGATCATTTACAGTGATCTTGTAACCAAGCTACTGAAGGATTCTAGGTTGGATTATGTTTCCTATCCTAGATTCCTTTCATGTGCTCTACAAAGGTTACTGGGTTGTGATTATACTCAGGATTTTCATCTTGGCTCTTTACCTGCCATCCTGAGTTCACAAAACATTTCAAAGGACCCATCCTTAGTCTCCAATATTGAATTGACGGCCCATATGGTTGCTGTAAAAAACCTGAGGGACTCAGTGTCTCCACCTCGCCCTGCTAAGGGGTTATGGAAGTCGAAGACTATGCTAAGAACCAACCCAAAGGCACAGGGCCCTAAGACTTCAGGAACACAGCCCAAAAAGTACAAAAAGTCCCAGACTGATAAGACACCCAAAGGCCAGGCTTCAACACCCCCGGTGACAACAAAGGACACTGATACATCACAGTCAGTGTCCTTGGTCCCAACTACTACTCCCCAAGATCTAGAGGGACATATACAACCCGCTAGTAGAGGAGCGCCTTCCACCATTCCTCATGATGACACTGAGAAACACCCATCAGTGTCTGAAGGGACAACTGGGGACAAAGACTCAGGGGGGTTGAAACCACCCACTGATATGGAACCAACACCTCCCCATGGAGTTGCGCTTTCCTCAAGGACTGACCCTAAGGACCAGGTGGATAAAACCCAATCCACTGGAATTGAGGGGTCAGGCTCTGACCACAACCAAAGTAAGTCTTCTTATGAAGAGGAGCTGGCTAACCCCATTTTGCAAATTGATTCTATGGCCACCTTTCAGACTATTCTTGACTCTGTTGATGAAATAAGCAAGAGCAGTGAAGAGGAAATTTTTTGAAGCTGGGGATGATATGGAAGCTGATGACCAAACAATCGAGCCTACTGAACCAACTCCTCAGTCTCCATCTCAAGAAGCTGAGAAACCACACCCTGAGGATGACCCTTCTGAGTCCTCAGAGAAAAATGATGATTTTGTTCCTCTTACTGGAAGGAAAATGGTTAAGTTCTTAAAGAAGGCGACCAATGCTCTCTTCAGCGGGGTCACTGATGAAGTGTTTGACATGCACACTGAACAAGCTGTCCACTACTTCAACCTGAAAGACTCTGTTGAAGATTTTCATGATAATGTCTGGGAACAGAACTCTTGCATGGAACACAGCCTGACAACCCTGACCTCACACATGAACAAGTTCGTTGAATCTTTCAACCAGCTCATCCCAAAGGTTGCCACTATTCAAGAGTCTGTTAAAGAAGATCCTGAACTCACCAAGAAACTTCTTCAGGCTTCTGAGACCTTCATTCAGCAATCAACAAGTCTCCCAGAATTGGTCACTTTGCTAAAGTCTTTGAATCTTTAGTCCCTTAGTTCTTCAGTGACAACAATGCAGACTTCCCTCAGGGATTTTGATAAGAAGATGGCTGAATTGGCTAAGTCTACAAACTCAGTGGCCTGGAATTTTGGGTCTTGACTGACAGCCATTGAGAGTTCTCATGCTTCTCTTGAGGCTAAAGTCTCCACCATCCAGAAGGACACCTCAGATATCAAATCTATGATGTCTGATATCTTTCAGGCCTTCCAGAGCACTTCAGCTCCTTCGGCTTCAGTGACACCACCAACTCTTGCTCTCACTTTTGCTCCATCAACAGTTGAGGGGGAGAATGTCACTGAAGTTCCTGTCGCTGAGACTACAGAGCCATCCACAAGCCAACCAGCTACCGATGTTGCTTCAAGAGGACCTCCTTCTCACACTGAGGGGGAGCCAGTCACTCAGGCCACTCCAATTTCATCTTATCAGCCTCCCATCAACAGTCAGCAAGACAAGGGCAAAAGCATCATGCTCACGCCCGAGCCTGAACAAACAAGGAAGCTAGTCCCTGCTTCCACGATCGTAAGGCCCTAGCCTGAACCTGAGAAGGTCCCTTATGAAATCAATGGGGTCTTATATTATCTGACTGCTGACCAAATTCAAGCCCATATGGAAAAGGAAGAAATGACCAGAAGGGCCACTGAAGATGAGCTAATAAACAAGCCTGCACTAATTAAGGTTGTCAATGAAGAAGCTAAGTATCTTGGGCTAGAACCTAAAGACGTGGAAAAAGGGGAAGGTGGTGCAAAGTTCAAAAGAGCTCAGGAAGCTGCCTTGTTAGCTCTCAAGGAAAAGAGGGATGCTAAACTAAAGAAAGCTGCTGAAATCAGGCAAAAGAACATTGATCGATACACATGGATCATGACGCAGAGACTGAATCCTGAAACTATCACAGATGTCAAAATCCATCAGAAGACCAAGCCTGCAGTTGTCAGTGTCTTCAGGGGTCAGGACAAGCGACATTTTGAGGTTCATGATCCCTTCAAGTTCTCTGACTTTGGGATCACTGAACTTGATGAATTGGGTTCGATCATTGTAAAGAAAAACAACGGTTGTGTCAAGACCCTGATGAAATCCCTCAGGACTCGTTATGATCACTTAGCCAAGAAGCATGAAGAACTTGGGATTCCCTCTCTACTTCCACCTTCAGTATCAGGCATTCAGGCTGCCCCATCTCAGCCTTCTCAGAAGAAGAGAAAGAGAATTGGTACTGAACCTGAGATCAAGGTCCCTGGCCTAGACTGCAACAGAACCCTTTCTGAAGGAGCTACATTCGTGAATAACTTGGTCCTCGAACAACCTGAAAGAGGACTTTGTTTCACTGATGAATTTGGCAACCCTTCCTTTCAGAGATGGTCAGATATTGATAAGGCTGGGATTAAGGCAATGCTTATGTATTTCATGATGGCTTCACCAATAAAGAGTGCTGAGAATGTGAGGTTCTGCCTGGACCTGAAAGCTAAGATTGAAGAGCATCCTGATAAACATGAACTGAGGTCAAAGAGAGCAAAGTTGGAAGCTCTGGGTTACAAGCTGAACATATGAATCTGCAACACCACCATCTACCTTTTTTTTGTATCTTTTGTAATTCTTAGGATGTAATAGCCATGAATGAAAGTTGAAGTTTTATGTTAATCAGTGTCCTAATCATTACATAGATACACAGTGTGAGAAGAAGACCTTTTCTCACTCACACTGAACCATAAAACACTTAAGCTATTTGTATATCCAAATAGGGGGAGACTGTTGGATCACTGAATTCCCTAACTCCCTGAAAACTAGGATTTGAATATAAAATAACCTAAGTGTTTAATAACCTTGAACGTAATCAAGTCACTGATTGATTTAAAATAAACCAATTATTTCATTTATAGTCCAAAGTATTGCTCAACGAATAAGCAAAACCCGGGTTGTGGTCCGTGTGAAGGTGAATCGAATCGTGGTCTACGATTCGTGAAATCGTGTCGTGAAAAAGTGAAAAGTGAAAATTTTTGAGTTTTACAACTAATTATATGAAAATACAAACAAAAACAAGTAATCATGCACAATGTACAAGAACGTAAGCACAAACGTCAAAAACGTGAACGTAAACTAAATAAAACGTCTATTTAATAGAATAAAAAGTGAATTATAAGCTCTACTAAACCTACGGGCTCAAATAAAATTTTTAAAACTTTAAAATGATAAAAGAAAATTTTAGGAAAAAGAAAAATATTATTTTGACTTTTTATTTATTTAATATGAATTAAAATCTGTTTTTGTATTTTTATTTAATAAAAGAAAATTAAACTAATTATAGAATAAAAAATTTATTCTACAAATTTATTTTCTAAAAAACTTACTAAACTGAAAGTGAAAATTAAAAATAAAATCAGAAACTATTTTTGTCTTTTTGTAATTTAATTGGAAATTAAAAATGATTTAAAATTCTAAAAACTATTTAAAAATGAAAAGAAATAGTAAATGAATTAGAAAAATTATGAAATTTTTATGAGAATTCTAAAATAATATTTGAAATCTAGGAAAAATAAGAAAAATTAACAATTAAGCAGAAAAGTGCTTATTGGCTTATAACAGCTTATTGCAAGTGCTTATTTATAAGCACTTGCAACAAAACTTAGTGAAAGTGTTACAGAAGGTGTAAAAGACTCAAATAAGCACAAAGGAACAGTAATCAGATCCTTTATTTCACAAAAACTCAAATATGAACCAATAAGCAGTTATGCAATAAGCTAAACAATAAGCAGATTGGAACCAGGATAATCCAGAAGCTCAGAAACCATAAAAAGCACTTAAACAAACTCAAAATAACCCAGAACATCAAACAAACTCAGACATTAAACTAAGAAGAATTACACTGCAGGCCTAAAGTAAACACAGTTAACAAGTTCTAAAGCCCTACTTATAGAAGCAAATAAGCAGTGCAGATAAGCTGTAAAATGCAAACTAATGGGGGCAAAAGATAGCCTACCAAGCTGAGTACCTAAAAAGCACAAAAGCCCTAATTCTATCTAACAGTTGAGCACTAATTGATACCAAGAATAGTGGCCTGAACACAAGTATACAAGTAAGTATCAAAGATAAGTTGACTATTGAATTACACTAGAACTCTGACCAAATTTAGATTCCACTGTCCTAATCTGATACTAGGTATTTAATAATCATGCTTAATCACTAAATTCTCAGTTAATAACATAAAATGCAACAGATTATCAAAATCAGCAAGCTCAGGATTCAAATATGTAAACAGTTTTGAGATTGAAAGCTCTTTTGACTTTTTCTATAATAACCTATCTATATTATGCAACTATCAACCTGTATTAGCCTAATAGAGACTACTTGTGCAGAAATTATAACTAAGTATCAACTAGATCACCTAATGTACAACTAATCCAAACACCCCTATAACTATGCATCATCACTATAACTAACTGATTTAAACTAAAAATCACCTCCACATTAATCAAACTCAGTCACAGAACATTCACAGAATCAAATTTGACAATGAACATCCACAATGAATTAGCTATAGAACAGTGAACAATAGTGCATGCAAAAATGAGATTATTAGCAATTTTTTACTTTGTGTGAACTAACCTATCATTTTAAGCATTAGTTGCTCTACTTGTACTTAAAGTTAACCATTGATTCAGAACAATTCACCAAACTAATTCACTATCACAGCAAATCAATGTAATCCAAACACTCCTAATGTGACTGTATCCACTAGAATCTAAGAATCCAAGCCACAAACTACCAAAACAATGATCAATCTAGATGCACTATCAACCTCAGAGTCCAAATACACAGAAAATACACAATAAACAACAGCAAAAACTCAGAATCATATATTGTGACAACCGTGATTTTTACAGGTTAGTTAGACTAATAGTCTCTAGTCGTTTAATTTTGTTTGGTATGAGGTCTAGGAGATTCATGGTGGGTCATATGAACCTTAGACATCCATCATATGAGTATTGCATGGTTTATAGCTTTTAGCTTGACCATGTGTAACGTGAGCTTATTTGTGTTGTATAGATTTGTGATTGTTATTTGTTGGAAGCTGCAAAGTTGAGGTGAGTTCATAATCCCATACTTTTTACTTTGTTTTAAACTTGGGATGGGAATGATGCTTGTCTTAAATGATTTGAGTTACTGTGATTAAGTGTGGTCTAAAAGCTTGGACTTATAATGTTATCGTATGTATGCTATATGTGATGGTTATTATGGTGTGATGGTTTTATGTTGTGATTATCGTGGATTATCTGGAATTATCAAGCATGCATATCAGAGACTCAATTGGAGGATGCTTATCCTGTTGCTCGCGCATGCGACCTAATTGATGTCTATATTGGAGCGGGGGACACGTTCCGTCCCATTGGTTGCCCTTATCGTGTGTGAATACATGTTAGCTTATATGATAACTTTAATTATTCGTCCAGCTATATTTTGTGATCACAGTGAACTGGTTGCCTTGAGAGTGTATGTGTGTCTTAAACCTATGAATCTCACCAACATTATGTTGACGTTTTAAGCATCATTTTCAGGTGAGCATTCTAAGGCCAAAGTTGAGAGCAGCAATTAGGCGAGACTTAATTGCATTATGAAGACTTTATTTTGTGTTTGGATTTGACAATATTTGGATTTGTTTGTGATACGATTATGTTTTTCTTTTGGTACTTTCAGGTCTATTGAAGATACCTATGGATTTTGGTTTGGTTATGTTATCTTGGGGTATTGTTACAACACTTCGTGTTTGTCCCTTGCTCTATTTATGTGCATTGTAGTATTTCTCTATTTAGACACCATGTGTTGTGATGATATCCATGAAGTTACACACTCGCGTTTCCGCGCTGGCGAGGTGTGACAGATTGGTATTCTGATCCAAGGTTATAGAGAATTAGGTGGTTTAACCTAGACTATAACTTAGGAGTCCCTCATATAGTTGCATTTAGGACCTATGTGTAAGTATAGTATCTTACATGTCTATTTTCCTATTTTATATGAGATGTTTATTTGAGTTTTTGGACGTCCGTTGTTTTTCGATACTTAGTTTTGTGTATGTCATTTTTAGAATGGCACCCCCTATTCGTGGAAAGTTTCGTTGGACTCTTGTGATCCCCACTAGATGCAAGAGAATGGGATCGATGAAGCGTACTAACAGAAGGATTAGGGTTCCTGCGAAAATGTACCCATGTGTGATTAAAGAAAAGTTGACCGTGATAGAAGTGGGTAAAACTAAAGTGAAGAGGTATGAGACAAGAGTGACCGATAAGGATGGTCACGTGGTTAAGTACCCGGGTAGGTGTCCGAAGTTTTTAGAAGAAGGAGTGGTGCTAGAGCCTCACGACCCATATGCATGGGTGGATGGTGTAGAAGAAGAGTATAGGAATCGTAGGGATGGTTTTGCTAGTCATCCTCTACCACAGTTTGCGAATGGTAGGAATGGGTGATTGAGTGAGGAAGATGAAGTGGATTCGGATTTGGAGTCCACTGCCAGCAACATCATTTGAGAGAAGAGAAGAGCTCGAGCCACGTGTGTCGTCATTGTTTAGTGTTGTGTTTTTCATGTTTCTTTCTTTTGTTAACTTTAGATGTTGGAATTTTGTTGGAATATAGATTCCGTTGTACTTTGGGATGTTTTCCCACGTTATTAATAATAAGGCTTGAGCAAGTTGGATATTTTGTGTGTGCTATGTGATTTATTGGGTGTTTTGTATGATACTTGAATATGTGTGTTTATGGTTGTGAGGTGTTATTATTGTTAGGTGTGGTATTGGAAGTAAGTACACATGTGAAAGGATACATCTATAATTATGGGTGGCCAACATAATTATAAATGTATCACGACACATGTAGACTTATAGCCAATGCTATGTTGAGCAATGATGACATGCTTACGTGTGGTAGGATTTAACTTGCTCTTGACTATTTGAGTTGATTGTCCCATTTGATGGGGGGAATATTTGGTGATGAGTATTAGTATGACTATGGACTTGTAAAGTTGTGAATGGTGTCTAATGGTTTTAATGTCTTGCGTGTTTAGGAAATGGCGCCTAAGAGACCAAGACGTCCCATTAATAGGCCACCAATGAGTGGATCTTTCAAGACACCGAAGAAGGCAAAGAAGCATACTGTTGTTGGAGAAAGCCCTGTCTTTCAGCAGATCATCAATCAACAACTAGAGCTTTAATGCCAGAGATTGTGAACCATGTGAGCACACAAATGGGTGCTCACCCTGAGGGCGCTGGAAGTGGAGGGAGCGGTAGTAATGGGTGCACTTACAAGGAATTTGCGGCTTATAGGCCTAAAGAATTTGATGGAAAGGGCGGTGCGATTGCACTCACCCGTTGGGTAGAGAAAATGGAGTCGGTGATGGATATAAGTGGTTGTACTGAGGGCCAAAAGGTCAAGTATGCGGCGAGCTCGTTGGTTAACAAAGCTTTAACTTGGTGGAATACTCAAATCCAAGCAAGGGGTAGAGTTGCCGCGATGGGAATGACTTGGGAAGACTTCAAAGCCTTAATGGTGGAAGAGTTCTGCCCAAGCAATGAAATGTAGAAATTGGAAGAAGAGTTGTGGAATCATACTATGGTTGGAGCTAATCATGCGGGGTACACTGACAAGTTTCACGAGTTGGCTAGGATTGTTCCTCACCTGGTAACTCCTGAATCAAAGCATATTGATAGGTATATCCGTGGGTTGGTTCCACAGATTCGCGCGATGGTTAGGGCTACGAAGCTGACAACGCTCCTTAGTGCCATTCATAAAGCTGGGGCGCTAACCGATGAAGCGGTTAGGAGTGGAACACTCGCGAAGACAAGCAAGAAAAAGAAGGAGGAGGCTGAAACTAGTAAGACAGTGGGTTCTAGTGTTGACAATAAGAGGGTGAGAAATGGGAAGGGGTTCATAGCAACGACTCCTGTACAAGCAGCAGGTTATTTGGGAACAACTCCTACGGTTATGGTTGGAAATAGTGATAGAAGGGGATATGCTGGTAATGCCCCTAGGTGTGCTAAGTGTAATAGCATTCATCCTGAGGGTCTTGCATGTCGTGTGTGCTTCAAGGGTGGCAAACTTGGTCACATTGCTAGGTTTTGTCGATCGGGGATTACACAAGCAACTCCAGTTAATTCGGTGGGTGCGGGGTTTAATCGCAGGGCATGCTATGAGTGTGGAAGTACTGATCACCTGCGCAACTGGTATCTCAAACTTACTAGGGCGCTATTGAAGGAGGTCAAGGACAAGGGTTTAACAGGAATGCAGCTAAGGGAAAGGCGTTTACTATGAATGCAAATGAGGTGCGCCAAGACCCGAACGTTGTTACTGGTACATTTTCTCTCAATGGTCATTATGCTACTACTTTATTTGATACGGGTGCGGATTATTGTTTTGCTACTACTGAGTTTGCTAGAATATTGGGTGTTGAGTTTAGTGAACTTAGACCTGGTATTGTGATTGAAATAGCTAGCGGTAGAGAAATAGAAGTTGATAAGGTTATTCGTGAGTGTGTTATCGTGTTAGAGGGTGTTTCGTTTAAGATCGACTTAATACCCTTAGGACATGGTAGTTTTGATGTCGAAATAGGGATGGATTGGTTGGCTAGGCATAAGGCTGAGACAGTATGCCATGAGAAGGTGGTTCGAATTCCATTAGAGGATGGCGGTGTGTTACGGGTACAAGGAGAAAGTGTGGAGAAGAAATCGAAATCCCTTATGAGTGTGAAGTCAAAAGAACTCAAAGTGGGGGATATTCCAATAGTGTGCGAGTTTTCGGGCGTTTTTCCTGAGGATTTGTCCGGGTTACCATCGATACGACAGGTGGAGTTTCGTATTGAATTGATTCTTGGAGCGACGCCTATGGCGAAGGCTCCCTATCGATTGGCACCTACGGAGATGCAGGAGTTGGCTGCATAGTTGAAAGAGCTTCAAGATAAGGGGTTCATTCGACCTAGTCATTCTCTGTGGGGAGCGCCTGTGTTGTTCGTTAAGAAGAAGGATGGCTCGTTTCGGATGTGCATTGATTATCGAGAGTTGAACAAGCTAACGGTGAAGAATAGGTACCCTCTTCCTAGAATTGATGACCTGTTTGACCAGTTGCAAGGTTCTCGATTCTTTTCCAAGATAGATCTACGTTCTAGTTATCATCAATTGAGAGTATATGAAGAGGATATTCCGAAGACAGCTTTTAGGACTCGTTATGGGCATTTAGAGTTCACAATTATGCCATTTGGGTTAACTAATGCACCCGCGGTATTCTTGGATTTGATGAATCGCGTATGTAGACCCTATTCGGATAAGTTCGTGATTGTGTTCATTGACGATATTTTGATTTACTCTAAGACAAAGGAGGAGCATGGAGAGCATCTAAGGTTGGTACTCGGGTTGCTAGAGAAGGAGAAGTTATACGCCAAGTTTTCGAAATGTGAGTTTTAGTTGCAAGAGGTACATTTTCTTGGTCATGTAGTGAATAGCGAGGGTATACATGTGGATCCTAGTAAGATTGAAGCGGTCAAGAATTGGAAGGCTCCTACAACGCCTTCTGAGATACGCTCTTTCTTAGGACTGGCGGGATACTATAGGAGATTTATAGCAAACTTTTCAAAGATTGCCAAGCCCCTCATTACGTTGACTGAGAAGAATAAGAAGTATGTTTTGGGAGATGAGCAAGAGATGGCTTTTCAATCATTAAAGGAAATGCACCTATCCTGACGTTACCTGACGGGCCAGATGATTTTGTGGTATATTGTGATGCGTCGAATCAAGGTTTTGGGTGTGTGTTAATGCAAAGAGGGAAAGTGATAGCCAATGCATCCCGACAACTCAAGATTCATGAGAAGAATTATACCACTCATGATCTAGAGCTTGGTGCGGTGGTATTCGCTCTCAAGAATTGGAGACATTATATGTATGGTACGAAGAGTACAGTGTACACTGATCATAAGAGTCTCCAGCATATTTTTACTCAGAAGGAGCTGAATATGCGCCAAAGGAGATGGATGGAACTGTTAGGTGATTATGATTGCGAGATTCGCTATCATCCTGGAAAGGCGAATGTGGTCGCTGATGCGTTGAGTAGAAAAGAAAGAATTAAGCCTAAGCGTGTGCGAGCTATGAGCATGACGTTGCAGTCAGGAATTAAAGGTAAACTATTAGCAGCACAAGCGGAAGCTCTCAAGGATGGGAACGCTATGGCTGAAATGTTGCGTGGGTTAGATCACAGATGGAAAGAAAGGAGGATGGTGGACTGTATTTCTTGGATCGAATTTGGGTTCCGCTAGCAGGGAATGTGAGAAGGTTGATCATGGACGAGGCTCATAAGACGAGATACTCGATTCATCCAGGGTCTGATAAAATGTACTATGATCTTAGAGATGCTTATTGGTGGCCGGGAATGAAGAGGGAGATAGCTGAGTATGTTAGTCAATGTTTAACTTGCTTGAAAGTTAAGGCTGAACATCAGAAACACTCTGGATTGTTGCAACAGCCGTCGATTCCTGAATGGAAGTGGGATAATATAACGATGGATTTTATTACCAAGTTGCCTCAAACGAGTAATGGGCATGACACAATATGGGTCATTGTGGATAAACTAACGAAGTCTGCGCATTTTCTAGCCATTCGTGAGGATTATAAGATGGAGAAGTTGGCAAGAATTTATATTAATGAGATTGTGGCAAAGCATGGTGTACCTGTGTCGATTATTTCGGATCGTGATAGTAGGTTTACTTCGCGGTTCTGGCAATCGTTGCAAAAGGCTTTGGATACACGTTTGGATATGAGTACTGCTTATCATCCACAGACCGATGGGCAAAGTGAGCGAACGATATAGACTTTAGAGGATTTGCTTCGAGCATGTGCTATTGATTTTGGAGGAAGCTGGGATACTCATTTGCCTTTGGCTGAGTTTTCCTATAATAACAGTTATCATACCAGTATTAGATGTGCACCGTTCAAAATGTTGTATGGAAGGAAGTGTAGGTCACCGGTTCTATGGGCAGAAGTTGGGACAAGCCAGTTAATAGGTCCTGAATTGGTGAAAGTGACTACGGATATGGTGTTCCGAATTAAGGAAAGACTTAAGGCTACAAGAGATCGCCAAAAGAGTTATGCGGATAATCGCCGTAAGCCTTTAGAGTTTAACGTGGGTGATTTGGTGATGTTGAAAGTGTCTCCTTGGAAGGGTGTTGTACGTTTTGGTAAGAAAGGTAAGTTGGCATCGAGGTATGTAGGGCCGTTTGAGATTACGGAAAGGATTGGACTTGTGGCATATCGTTTGAGATTGCCTGAGGAACTGAGTGGTGTGCATGACACGTTTCACGTATCTAATTTGAAGAAATGTTTGGCGGATGCTAGTTTACATGTGCCATTGGATGAGATTAAGGTTAATAGGACTCTTCATTTTGTTGAGGAACATGTTGAAATTATGGATAGAGAGGTCAAGAGTATGAAGCGTAGTAAGATAGCATTGGTGAAAGTACGGTGGAACTCCAAGCGTGGACCTGAGTTTACTTGGGAACGTGAGGACCAAATGAGATCTAAGTATCCGAATTTGTTTGCTGAAGAGGTTGATGAGATGAACTGTTAAATCTCGGGACGCGATTTCCCTAAGTGGGGGATGATGTGACAACCGTGATTTTTACAGGTTAGTTTGACTAATAGTCTCTAGTTGTTTAATTTTGTTTGGTATGGAGTCTAGGAGATCCATGGTGGGTCATATGAACCTTAGACATCCATCATATGAGTATTGCATGGGTTATAGCTTTTAGCTTGACCATGTGTAACGTGAGCTTATTTGTGTTGTATAGATTTGTGATTGTTATTTGTTGGAAGCTGCGAAGTTGAGGTGAGTTCATAGTCCCATACTTTTTACTTTGTTTTAGACTTGGGATGGGAATGATGCTTGTCTTAAATGATTTGAGTTACTGTGATTATGTGTGGTCTAAAAGCTTGGACTTATAATGTTATCGTATGTATGCTATATGTGATGGTTATTATGGTGTGATGGTTTTATGTTGTGATTATCGTGGATTATCGGGAATTATCAGGCATGCATATCAGAGACTCAATTGGGAGGATGTTTATCCTGTTGCTCGCGCATGCGACCTAATTGATGTCTATATTGGAGCGGGGGACACGTTCCGTCCCATTGGTTGCCCTTATCGTGTGTGAATACATGTTAGCTTATATGATAACTTTAATTATTCGTCCAGCTATATTTTATGATTAGAGTGAACTGGTTGCCTTGAGAGTGTATGCATGTCTTAAACCTATGAATCTCACCAACATTATGTTGATGTTTTAAGCATCATTTTCAGGTGAGCATTCTAAGGCCAAAGTTGAGAGCAGCAATTAGGCGAGACTTAATTGCATTATGAAGACTTTATTTTGTGTTTGGATTTGACAATATTTGGATTTGTTTGTGATACGATTATGTTTTTCTTTTGGTACTTTCATGTCTATTGAATATACCTATGGATTTTGGTTTGGTTATGTTATCTTGGGGTATTGTTACAACACTTCGTGTTTGTACCTTGCTCTATTTATGTGCATTGAAGTATTTCTCTATTTAGACACCATGTGTTGTGATGATATCCATGAAGTTACACACTCGCGTTTCTGCCTTGGCGAGGTGTGACATATATGTCCCATATCTCACAGTAACAAATGAGTAAACAAGTAAAAATGATAAAACTAATTTCAAATAGATTGCAACTACTCAATTAAACTCTAACATGCATATATCAAGCAAATGAAGCAGAACATATATTATAATAGCAAACTGAGAAATGCAATTTGAAGTTTGAAAATGAAATATAGAACTTACAAAACACCCTCAGCATGAACAGAGGGTTTTCCAAAGATGCATATCTCTAGATAGACTAAACTCATCCCTTACTCAGTTTAACATATCAATATTATCCAGGAATCACCACCTTCTCTGCACAGTTGACTTTTTCTTGACTAAATTGATTTTGAGAATTAGGATCTGTTTTAGCTAACACTAAATACTCACAGAAGCTACAGAGCTTGAATGAGCTTGTTTACACTACAAATAGCTTGGATGCAAGCTGGATTTAAAATTTGAAAACAGTTTTTTTTATTTTTTTTTTCTGTTTTTTTTTTCATATTTTTATACTTTTGATGAAGTAGCTATTATTTAATAAAATGTAGATTTTAAAAGCTTATGAAAGCTTCTGAGAAGCTTAAAGATAACAGAGCTTGAAGAGAAATTTAAGAACAATTAAGGCTAAATGAAAATGAAAACTGAAATTTTATTAAGTAAACTAATATGGAATTACACTGAGTTCATTATTTCTAAAACGAGATTACAATTTAACAGAGCTTCGCTACACTACTAACTACTTCCAAAATTGAAAGAAATGATCAGAATGTATAGCTATGAATGAGAGTGAGGGGTTGGGATGTCCACTCTGGCAATCCGTGTGAGTTGTGTTAGTTTAGAGCCCTTTTCCACCCTCTGATCCATCCCCAATCATCCTAGCCCTTGAATTACTCCCTTATGACGTGTTGGAACCAATAATCTTCTGCCACGTAGTCCCCGTGTGTGTTTCTTTGGTCCTGAAATTCCTTGACACGTTTGACACCTTCTAGAAACCCATTGATTTGACTAATTAGCCCTTAATTTCATTAATTTGGGACGGGGGTAAATTAGGGCTCTTGTGGTGAATAGTAAGTGTTGATTTGGGGGGCGGGAAGGGTAAAGGGGTTATTTTATTTGTTTTTGACTTGTGGACCGAGTATAAAAACGGGAGTGGGCCCACTAGTACAAAAAGTTCTATTGGTCACGCATGGTCGATTTTGAAATGTCACACTGTAACATTTATACGTGACTAAATTTACCAGAATAAAATGAACAGCCACACTTGATCCGACTTGTGTGACCATTTCGGAATTCTATTGTCACACATTTGAATATTTATGTGACTAGAGATAACTGGAAAAAAAATTTGGATTATTTAGTCACTTTTAATTCGAGACGTGTGACAGATACAAATGAGCTCGAAACATTAGTCACACTATAGATATACATATGTGACAAATATATGACACACAATTTAAAAGTGTGACCAAAATAGATATATGGTCACATGAGGTAATTGTGTATGTGGCTAAATTATATAGTCAAGTTTGTCACACATTATATAAACGTGACTGCTATTCTTTGTTGAATAGTTAGCCACATATGAATTTGAAATGTGTGACAACTAAAAATTCAGTTTGAAACGTTAGTCACGATATGCATTTAAGAGTGACAAATATATGTCACACACTTGAAGAGTGTGACCAAACGTCATATATTGTCACACTAAACCATACAAACATGATTAAGCATAACGAAAATTCGATACATATGGTCACGTAAGTTAATATGTGTGTCTAAAGTTTAGTGTGTGTTTGCTTTCCAAATCCTAATTTGTATAGTCACATATAATTGTAGCACGATCATGTGACTATAGGCTTTACAATAGTCACACCATATCACAAATGTGTATCTAAATCATGATTATGGCCACGTTATAAGGGTATTATATGTGACCATTAACCATGTACAAATTTATCCTTGTAACATAAATGAAGTTGTTGTAGTCTACTTAAATTATGTTAATCATTACCTAAAAATAGATTTAGTTAGTTGTAAAATGAATTTAGATAGGATTGTTTTATTTTTTAAAAGTTTACAAAGATTTGTTGTTTTAATATTGTAGTTTTAAATGTTTGTAACAATCATTTAAAACTATAATGTAAAAGTTATAATCTAATTAAAATTCTTGTATTTACAAACGAAATAAAGTTAAAACATCAAGTTAAACTAAATGAAATAGTTGTAATCTACTTTAATTATGTTAATGCTGCTTGGCATAACTTAATGCTGCTAGGCATAAATTAATGTTGCTAGGAAATTTTGGGATGTGTATGTTGGTAAGCCAAACGTTTAGCATTTATTACCCAAACACGCCTAAAACACATTTTCACATGTAATTACCCCGCCTATTTATATGTTATAACCCAAGTAACTTCCTCATTCATCCAGTAAACAAAAACAATAAAACATAAATTGTATCAAAGGGTGTAAGAATGTCTCAATTTGTGCTTCTTCGGGAACTTGAAGCGGATGCTAACTCAACTGAGTTACCATACCAAATGACGGTGTATTTTGATAGGGAGAAACAGCGTGATGAGTATGTGAAAGATCTGTTTACGGCATATCAAGAGTTGCTTGATATTGTTATTCAAAGGAACAAGTACATGGCTGAAATGGAACTTGTGCGTCCTTCGGTGCAGATGTTCAGGTGCTTGGAGTATTTTAAGAAGCTTCAAAAGTTCGACGTTATCGAGCTTTTGGAATTGAAGAAGAAGATTGCCAAAGCGAAGCTCAAGGTTTTCAACAAGCACGCATTTGTCAAGGGACTTTAGAGTTTATTTCAATTTTTTTTATCAACCATGTTATGTTCCTTTGAATTTTAATGTTATGTTTTTATCATGTCATGTCATGTTTTTTTTTTCTTTTTTTTAATCAATTTTAATGTTATATTATTAATTATGTTGCCTGCAAGTAGATATACTAGTGAAAACTGCAAATTTTTTCATTGCCATAGAAAAGCTTGACTTTTTGGAGTCTAAATCCATTACAATTGGCTAAATTACACAAACAACTATTGTAATAGCAGTAGTGTTGATCCCAGTTGAGCAATGATCTAGTAATACTATCTTTCGTGGGGAGCGCCTGTGTTGTTCGTTAAGAAGAAGGATGGCTTGTTTCGGATGTGCATTGATTATCGAGAGTTGAACAAGCTAACGGTGAAGAATAGGTACCCTCTTCCTAGAATTGATGACCTGTTTGACCAGTTGCAAGGTTCTCGATTCTTTTCCAAGATAGATCTGCGTTCTAGTTATCATCAATTGAGAGTATATGAAGAGGATATTCCGAAGACAGCTTTTAGGACTCGTTATGGGCATTTAGAGTTCATAGTTATGCCATTTGGGTTAACTAATGCACCCGCGGTATTCATGGATTTGATGAATCGCGTATGTAGACCCTATTCGGATAAGTTCGTGATTGTGTTCATTGACGATATTTTGACTTACTCTAAGACAAAGGAGGAGCATGAAGAGCATCTGAGGTTGGTACTCGGGTTGCTAGAGAAGGAGAAGTTATACGCCAAGTTTTCGAAATGTGAGTTTTAGTTGCAAGAGGTACATTTTCTTGGTCATGTAGTGAATAGCGAGGGTATACATGTGGATCCTAGTAAGATCGAAGCAGTCAAGAATTGGAAGGCTCCTACAACGCCTTCTGAGATACGCTCTTTCTTAGGACTGGCGGGATACTACAGGAGATTTATAGCAAACTTTTCAAAGATTGCCAAGCCCCTCACTACGTTGACTGAGAAGAATAAGAAGTATGTTTGGGGAGATGAGCAAGAGATGGCTTTTCAGTCATTAAAGGAAATGCACCTATCCTGACGTTACCTGACGGGCCAGATGATTTTGTGGTATATTGTGATGCGTCGAATCAAGGTTTTGGGTGTGTGTTAATGCAAAGAGGGAAAGTGATAGCCTATGCATCCCGACAACTCAAGATTCATGAGAAGAATTATACCACTCATGATCTAGAGCTTGGTGCGGTGGTATTCGCTCTCAAGAATTGGAGACATTATTTGTGTGGTCGCTGATGCGTTGAGTAGAAAAGAAAGAATTAAGCCTAAGCGTGTGCGAGCTATGAGCATGACGTTGCAGTCGGGAATTAAAGGTAAGATATTAGCAGCACAAGCGGAAGCTCTCAAGGATGAGAACGCTATGGCTGAAATGTTGCGTGGGTTAGATCAACAAATGGAAAGAAAGGAGGATGGTGGACTGTATTTCTTGGATCGAATTTGGGTTCCGCTAGTAGGGAATGTGAGAAGGTTGATCATGGACGAGGCTCATAAGACGAGATACTCGATTCATCCAGGGTCTGATAAAATGTACTATGATCTTAGAGATGCTTATTGGTGGCCGGGAATGAAGAGGGGGATAACTGAGTATGTTAGTCAATGTTTAACTTGCTTGAAAGTTAAGGCTGAACATCAGAAACCCTCTGGATTGTTGCAACAGCCGCCGATTCCTGAATGGAAATTGGATAATATAACGATGGATTTTATTACCAAGTTGCCTCGAACGAGTAATGGGCATGACACGATATGGGTCATTGTGGATAGACTAACGAAGTCTGCGCATTTTCTAGCCATTCGTGAGGATTATAAGATGGACAAGTTGGCAAGAATTTATATTAATGAGATTGTGGCGAAGAATGGTGTACCTGTGTCGATTATTTCGGATCATGATAGTAGGTTTACTTCGCGGTTCTGGCAATCGTTACAAAAGGCTTTAGATACACGTTTGGATATGAGTACTGCTTATCATCCACAGACCGATGGGCAAAGTGAGCGAACGATACAGACTTTAGAGGATTTGCTTCGAGCATGTGCTATTGATTTTGGAGGAAGCTGGGATACTCATTTGCCTTTGGCTGAGTTTTCCTATAATAACAGTTATCATACCAGTATTAGATGTGCACCGTTCGAAATGTTGTATGGAAGGAAGTGTAGGTCACCGGTTCTATGGGCAGAAGTTGGGACAAGCCAGTTAATAGGTCCTGAATTGGTGAAATAGACTACGGATATGGTGTTCCGAATTAAGGAAAGACTTAAGGCTACAAGAGATCGCCAAAAGAGTTATGCGGATAATCGCCGTAAGCCTTTAGAGTTTAACGTGGGTGATTTGGTGATGTTGAAAGTGTCTCCTTTGAAGGGTGTTGTACGTTTTGGTAAGAAAGGTAAGTTGGCACCGACGTATGTAGGGCCGTTTGAGATTACGGAAAGGATTAGACTTGTGGCATATCGTTTGAGATTGCCTGAGGAACTGAATGGTGTGCATGACACGTTTCACGTATCTAATTTAAAGAAATGTTTGGCGGATGCTAGTTTACATGTGCCATTGGATGAGATTAAGGTTAATAGAACTCTTCATTTTCTTGAGGAACATGTTGAAATTATGGATAGAGAGGTCAAGAGTATGAAGCGTAGTAAGATAGCATTGGTGAAAGTACGGTGGAACTCCAAGCGTGGACCTGAGTTTACATGGGAACGTGAGGACCAAATGAGATCTAAGTATCCGAATTTGTTTGCTGAGGAGGTTGATGAGATGAACTGTTATATCTCGGGACGCGATTTCCCAAAGTGGGGGAAGATGTGACAACCGTGATTTTTACAGGTTAGTTTGACTAATAGTCTCTAGTCGTTTAATTTTGTTTGGTTTGGAGTCTAGGAGATCCATGGTGGGTCATATGAACCTTAGACATCCATCATATGAGTATTGCATGGGTTATAGCTTTTAGCTTGACCATGTGTAACGTGAGCTTATTTGTGTTGTATAGATTTGTGATTGTTATTTGTTGGAAGCTGTGAAGTTGAGGTGAGTTCATAGTCCCATACTTTTTACTTTGTTTTAAACTTGGGATGGGAATGATGCTTGTCTTAAATGATTTGAGTTACTGTGATTATGTGTGGTCTAAAAGCTTGGACTTATAATGTTATCGTATGTATGCTATATGTGATGGTTATTATGGTGTGATGGTTTTATGTTGTGATTATCGTGGATTATCGGGAATTATCAGGCATGCATATCAGAGACTCAATTAGGAGGATGCTTATCCTGTTGCTCGCGCATGCGACCTAATTGATGTCTATATTGGAGCGGGGGACACGTTCCGTCCCATTGGTTGCCCTTATCGTGTGTGAATACATGTTAGCTTATATGATAACTTTAATTATTCGTCCAGCTATATTTTATGATCACAGTGAACTGGTTGCCTTGAGAGTGTATGTGTGTCTTAAACCTATGAATCTCACCAACATTATGTTGACATTTTAAGCATCATTTTCAGGTGAGCATTCTAAGGCCAAAGTTGAGAGCAGCAATTAGGCGAGACTTAATTGCATTATGAAGACTTTATTTTGTGTTTGGATTTGACAATATTTGGATTTGTTTGTGATATGATTATGTTTTTCTTTTGGTACTTTCATGTCTATTGAAGATACCTATGGATTTTGGTTTGGTTATGTTATCTTGGGGTATTGTTACAACACTTCGTGTTTGTACCTTGCTCTATTTATGTGCATTGAAGTATTTCTCTATTTAGACACCATGTGTTGTGATGATATCCATGAAGTTACACACTCGCGTTTCTGCCTTGGCGAGGTGTGACATATATGTCCCATATCTCACAGTAACAAATGAGTAAACAAGTAAAAATGATAAAACTAATTTCAAATAGATTGCAACTACTCAATTAAACTCTAACATGCATATATCAAGCAAATGAAGCAGAACATATATTATAATAGCTGTTAGCATTTAAGATTTATAGAAAAGTGATGGTCATTCTCATATTTGTAAAATAGTGTGTCGTGTGTTAGAAATAGTCATAAGAATAGACATTGGAAGTTGGGCTTGTTAAGCTAATATGTTATAAGGAATGTTAGAAAAGCCTTATGTTTTGTTAAGTAAATCATGTAAAAGCCCAAGTCCAAAGAAAGCCCATCTAGTCCAAAGATGGAACTATTTAAAGCACAAACCTTCTCATTTGTAAGGTGTGCTTGTGTGTGTAAGTGTGTGTTTTATATGAAATATTCTCACTAGTTTTCATCTTACTTTCTCTCTCTAAAACACATACATATATTCATCAAGTCACCAATTCTCAACCAATATAAGTGTGATAAAGTTGTTATCTTTACGTTCCAACAAGTGGTATCAGAGCCTAACAATGATTTAGGAGGGTTTTGAGTTTGTTTGGTTCGTGTTTTCAAGCCTTTTCTACTCGTTATTTTTCAAAAAGTTTCGTACTTTTATTGTTTCTTTGTGTTTTTAACACTCTTTTGATTCAAACTAGTGTTATAAACATTTCCCAACATAAAAGTTCCAATCTTTTTGAAAGATTTAAGCTTAAAAATTCGTACTTGGTTTTTGTACTAGTTTTCGAGATCTTTAAAAGTTTCATAAAAATCATCAAGTTTGCAACTTTCTTCAAGCTTTGGTGTTTTTAAGCATAGTAGTACAAGAATCTTGAAATACAAACTTGATTTCGGGGTGCTTTTTGTTCAACCAAAAAAAACCCCATTTTATCGAGATCTTTTTAGAAGCATCTTCAGACGATTCCGTGGTTTACTCGGTGTTTCCCTTACTTGTATAAGTGAGAAAACACTTCGACTCGTGGTATACTTTCTATATTGTATAATCTAGAAAGTTTGGTGAAATTTTCGAAATTTCTGAAAAGTTTCGAGAAAAGTTTCGAGAGCTTTTTTCGAGAAAAAATTTTCGAGAAATATTTTCGAGAAATTTGAAAAAGTTTCGAGATCTTTTTCCGAGAAAAATTTTCGAGAAATATTTTCAAGAAATTTGAAAAAGTTTCGAGATCTTTTTTCGAGAAAAATTTTCGAGAAATTTGGAAAACTTTCGAGAACTTGGGAAAATTATCGAGAAGTTTGAAATTTTTCGAAAAGTGGAACTTTTTTGACTTTTGGTTGACTTTTGACGACTATACTTCAAACTCCTATTTCGTTGAACCGATCAAAGATCAACTTTATCAATCATCACTTAATCAATGGCAACTCAACAAGATATTCATGTTGCCGGTGCCGAAAACCGTCCTCCTATGCTTGAAAAAGGTGGTTATCTTCCATGGACAAGCCGCATGCTTCGTTACATCAAAACAAAGCCTGATGGCAAACTTATGATCAAATCCATTGAACAAGGTCCATTTAAGCCAAAACAAGTTCTAGATCCGGGAAATCCAGATACAACACCTCCTACTCAACCATTCTATCGTGACCAAACAGAAGATGATTACACACCTGAAGACTGGAAGCAGATCGCCGCAGATGATATGGCAATGCATCTCATTCAACTCGGTTTACCTCGTGAGATCTTTGCTGCAGTCGACAGTTGTGAAACCGCTTATGCTATGTGGGAACGAGTTAGAAGACTTTGTCATGGAACAGAAATTGGACAACAAGATGTTGAAAACAAGCTTCTAACTGAATGGGAGAACTTCACGTCTACAGCAGGTGAACAGATTGAATCATACTACACCAGGTTTTGTACCTTGATGAATGAGCTGATTAGAAACAAGTTGGAACCGCGACAAATTGTGACAAACATCAAGTTCATCAACAATCTACCAGAGGAATGGGGTCGATATGTCACAATTGTCAACCAAACTAAGAATCTTCATCAGGTGAATTATGATCAACTCTACGATTTTCTGAAACAAAACCAAGCTGAGGCTAATGAAGTAAGGAAAGAACGATTGGCAAAGAATCATGATCCTCTCGCATTAATTGCTACTACACCAACACCTCTACCAGTGATCACACCACATCAACCATCATCATCTTTCCCTCACAACAACATGCAGCTACCATACATTCAACAACCAACACCTTTCTACCAACAACAAGTCATTCCACAACAACATGAACCAGAATTCACTGACAATGATGAAGCTACTGCAAATTTGACACAAGCATTTGCTTTTCTGACAAAGGCATTCCAAGGACGCTATTCTACACCAACTAACAACAACCAAAGGATTTCATCGAACACTCGCAACAGGCAGATTGCTCAGCCGAGTTTCAATATGGGCAACGGAGGCCAAATGGTTGGAGTTATGGGGAATCAGCAAGGATATGCTACTGGATTTCACATGGGTAATCAGAATATGCAGAATCAGATGGGTCAGATGGGTCAGTATGCAGGGAATCAGATGGGTCAGTTTGTTGGAAATCAGAGGGGTCAGAATGTTGGTAATCAGGCAGTGGGTAATCAGGTTGGAAATGTTGCAGCTCCGGTTGGTGGGAATTATGGTAATGTGAATGTGAATCAGGGAAATTTGGTTAAATGTTTCAACTGTCAAGGTGTCGGTCATATGGCAAGGAACTGTCCTACTAAGCCGAAAAAGAAGGATACAGCGTATCTGCAGAAAGCATTGATGCTAGCGCAAAAGGAAGAGGCAGGATTCCAGTTGAGTGCTGAGGAAAATGATTACATGGCTCTTATGGATGATATGGAAGATAAAGAGGATATCGACGCGAACTGCATATTTATGGCAAATCTTCAGGAGGCTAAGTACGACACAGATTCTGATGCACCTCCTGTTTATGACACCAATGCAGTATCTGAGGTACCATTAAACAATTCTTGCATCAATAATGATATATTTGATATGTCTCCTCATGAGGAACAGCATTCTGAGACACCAGCAACCACTCATGATACATACCTGGACACGCCAAGTTGTAGCAATATTACTTCGGCAACTCCCGATATGAATCATAGTGGAGGCTCAGTTTCCCAGCATGCTGAGAATGATGAGGAAACACGTGCTTTATTTGAATCATTGTTGCATAATTGTAGTATTGAGATTGAGAATGTGAAAAAGGTCAATCGCGATGTTAAGGCCGCGAATGCGAAATTGACCACTGAGCTTGAGAGGTACAAGGAAAACGAAAAAGCTTTTGAATTTCATACAAAACGATTGTCTGAATTAGAAACTGGTTATCAAAATTCCGTTTCAAGGGAAAAACATCTGCAAATAAAGTATGATACACTTGATGTTAATTTTCATAAGAAAATAAAATCCTTAAACGCGGAAATTTCTGATTTGCAAAACCAACTTTCTAAACAAAAAACAGCTTATACCAATCTTGAAAAAGAACGGGATGAGTTGAAAAAAGACTTTGCAACGAAAGAAGATGAGCTTTTGAATGAAATCCTTGAGTCACAAAACATGGTCAAAAAGTTGGAAAATTTGTTGGTAACGACGGGTCATTCGAGTCAAACAATTCATATGATTACAAGTCAAACTGATCCAATCTACCATACAAAACACAAAATGGCTCTTGGAAACGAAACTCCTTGTCATCTCAAGAAAGCTCAGGAAGCTCAGAGTTGTTTGTATAATGGAAATGTGCTATATGTTAAACATGATCCTCCTTATGTGCGTGATTATGATGACACAATAGCTCTTGCTGAAGACAGTCAAAATAAAATGAAACAAAAGAATCCAGATTTGAAACCAATTAATTACGATAAATGGAACAAAATTTATGGAATCACTTTTGTCCCTCAAAAACAAACACCAAATGTTTTCAAAACATCAGTTGTTAAGAAAATGTTTTCTAAACCACAAGTTGTCTCTAAAAATCTTTCAAAACTGGAACAAATGTCGTCAGACAGTCCTTTTAACACAAGTGAAACTAGAGACATTCTTGATGATGTGAAAAAGAGAATTAAAGTTCTTCAACAGATTGTTGAGTCAAAAACCACAATCAGTATTAACAATTGGCATTCGAGTTTTCATAAAGAGCAGAAAAAGGTGTTTGAAACAGAAATTACAATCCCACTGTATAACATCAGTACGAGAGTAATTCATCTTGAAAATGCTTTG